>CM055832.1:17121296-17138468 GCA_029582265.1 Zoroaster sp. YZ-2022 | reverse complement strand
TTTTTTAAGGGTGTCATTTGAATAACCCCCAGCCACCTTTACCAACCAGCTACAGGTTTGTTTCAATCAGGGATCCATTGATTTATGGCATATCCAATAGGGGAGGGGTAAGATTCATCTCACAGTCATCCAATTGGGAGGGGATGTACTACTAGGTGTAAGGGTAAGGGTCAATATTGTCACGATCAGAGTGGACTTTCACTCGGGCATGGAATCAGTGTCCTAGATTAAAATGAACACAGTGACTGAAAATTACTGGCATTTATGTAGCAGCAACGGCAATATGACCGGACCCTATCATGTGGGGCAGGCACGTGCATACATAGGTCCCAAAGGGTGCTTGAGCCCCTGCCCTTTTTGCCTAGTATAAAAAGTGCCCTTTTTAGCCCAAGGGTTTTTTTTTTTTTTTTTTTTTTGAATGAATTATTAAGTTCCTGTTGCGCATAGACTGCCCTGCCTAGTTGAAAGATGTCAGGATAGAATAAAATTAGAATAACATATTAGGTCAGCAGAGATGTCCTCACTATTCCTGTGCACGGCCTGCATGCCCTCCGCGAAACTAGATTTCACGCATAGCCGCGCGCGCCTATACGTCTTTGATAGGCAGGCACGCTGTCACTGAAACACGAAATTGACATCCCGTGGCTCACTCACCACCAGATCAGATTGTAAATGAAAACCAGTCATCAACATAATCTGATCTGATTGTAATGTTAAAACCATATTATGCGTTTTTATTAAAAATAAACGCTCCAATTTTTTAGGCTACGCGCGCTCGCATGGAATTACACTGCCCTTTTCAGACTCTGGAGTCCCTGCCCCTCTACAACCCTGTGCACGTCCCTGATATGTGGGGTATTATTTTCAGTCACTGAGTAAATCTAAAAAGTAGCACGCTGATTCCATGCCCTGTTGATCGTGACGATATTGTCCTTTAAAGTAAAATAGCAATGTTCCGATGAAAAAGAACATTTCTGGAAATTTCCATTACATTGTTATGCAAGTTTTGGTATTAAAGTGTTAGATGATTGGGGGCGCTTTACATAACTTCTCCAAATCCTACTTTATGTACGTACATCACAGCTCCCGTTGGCCCTGATTGTTTAATTACTAAAATAAAAGCAAATTAAAGACTATTTAATCAAACGAAGAAAATGAAACCATTCCGCTATCCACTTTTGGTATGTTTGGTATCGTTTTCCCCAACCTCATATCATAAACATACCTTGCATTAATCTGCTCAACGGACTTGATATAACTCTACCATCGAAATGCACGTAGTCTGGTACCATAGTACCATTATAGTATGATATGCACATGACATGTAATATGCATGTGGGAACTAGTCCAAATGTAAGAAATGGAGTTTGGCGGTGAATTTGGGGAAAAAAGAGACTCATTTTGCACAATTCCTGATTTTATTTAAGTGTACATTTGTAGGAATGTGTGTTGTAAAATGTGGGATAGAATGGTGGCGGAAAATAAGGTAAGGAATTACTCCTGCACCAAGAAAAATTGAACGAATTAACATGTGGCGATGTGCGCACGGTCGGGAAGCGCGCAGCCAGAAAGTTTAGAAAAAAGGGCAGGGCGGTCCAGACCGGGAGTGTATATTTTTTTTTTCAGGACGAACGTGAGCAATTAACATAAATGTGCGTGCAAAAACTCCAAAATAGCCTCATACGTGTGTACTAGGACTAGGAGCAATAGCTGTAACAATACATGTTAATTGCAGTGGCACTGGCAGTGCAGTCGGTGAGTCGTATTGTTAATGTATCGCGAAAAAATGTCATATCCAACCGCCACCTTATTTTTTAAGTTTTTTTTTTTAGGTGTTTGGTCATGTGCCCGAAAAACTACTTCTTCTCCTCCTCCTCCTCCTACTACTCCTCCTCCTCCTCCTCCTCCTCCTCCTCCTCCTCCTCCTCCTCCTCCTCCTCCTCCTCCTCCTCCTCCTCCTCCTCCTCCTCCTCCTCCTCCTCCTCCTCCTCCTCCTCCTCCTCCTCCTCCTCCTCCTCCCTCCTCCTCCTCCTCCTCCTCCTCCTCTGGATCAATTGTTCACAACAACAAAACCACATAGCCTACTTGCAAACTTCACATGAACTTCAAACTTGGCATATACTTAGAACTTAACACATAGATGAAACATAATTTGTGACGTCATGATTGGGTCATCAGATATCAAAAGTTAATAATTACAAAAATCAATAAATTTAGTGGGGAAAAGTATGTAGTTTTAGGCCTGATACTATCTATAGTATTGGTAGGAGCAAGGCAATTTAAGCTAGGTTAAGGGCACCTCTATGAGGAAAAGGTAATTTCTATTAGAACACTTCAGGGCACCAAAGCAATAAACCTTTCACGATATGCCATGTTTTTGACGGGCAAAATTGTTTATTTCGAACATTCGTTTGCCGTCTTCAGACCCAGCCGAACTTCCGCATAGCGGCGTCTGGAATGTAACGTGAAGTTCGAGCACTGGTGCCCGGGCAACGATGTTCAAATTTGCCCGTCAAAAAACATGCGACACACGTGAAAGGGTTTATTGCCTCCTTCGTATAAGTATCAGGCCTGCAGTTTATCATGAGTGTAAGAGAGTGAAATATGTGACATTAGAGACGAGGATATGTTTGAGTTTGATATTTATTTTTACTGAAAACACGATATTTTTGTAAAAAAAAGAAACACTTTTCTTTAAAAATTTACGCCAATTTGTTATTTCCACTCGTCCGCAATACTCAATCGAATGGGCGGCATATAAAACAGTCCGCCGACGAACGGTAATACTGTATGTCGCCCTCAATCGGCAGAAACAGATACTGAAATATTTTACAATACAAATCATATCTCAACAACCACAAGAGGTACATTCACAATTTTTGCAGTATTGTACAGATCGTTAATTGTCAAAAATATTTACACAAAGGTGGCCCTATTTTGACCTTACTTCCTGTTCAAACCGGAAGTCAAAGTTTAATATTTAAAAAAAATCATATCTCAACAACCACAAGAGGTACATTCACAATTTTTGCAGTATTGTACAGATCGTTAATTGTCAAAAAGTATTTACAAAAAGGTGACCCCAATTTGACCTTACTTCCTGTCCAAATCGGAAGTCAAAGTTTAATATTTAAAAATTAAATCACAACAACACAAGAGGTAAAGTCAGTTTTTTCACCATTGTACAGATCGTTAACTGTCAAAAAATATTTACAAAAGCTGACCCCAATTTGACCTTTACTTCCTGTTCAAACCGGAAGTCAAAGTTTAATATTAACAAAAATCAAATCACAACAACCACGAGGTAAATTCAGTTTTTTCACCATTGTACAGATCGTTAACTGTCAAAAAATATTTACAAAAAGCTGACCCCAATTTGACCTTTACTTCCTGTCTAAACCGAAGTCAAAGTTTAATATTAACAAAATCATCCATAAGAGGTAAATTCACAAATCTTTGCACCAATGTACAGATCGTTAATTGTCAAAAAATATTTAAACAAAGTTGACCCCAATTTGACCTTTATGTGTCCCGAACACCTAGTGTTTGTCAATACAAACACCAATCTCTAGTTTTTGGTGGGTTTTTTTGGGGTTTTTTTGGCAGTGGATATTTTACTGGCGACGGTAAATTGAACCGAAATGCTATTTTACTGGTGGTCTTCTCTGATTGGTCAGTACAGTACTGTTGATGTCATCTGCTACTGAGCTTTGCATTCGATCGCATGCATGTTTGTTGTATACGACGTACGTACGACGATCGCTACTCGGAATAAATGGCGACTCACGTGGCCGAGTGTAATATTCACATAATGTGTGCCGCACTGCCCACACAAGATCTTTTCAGCCGGTTAATCGCCCCACCACAGCACGTTCTTGCTGGTTTTTTTTGTTTGTTTTGTTTGTTTTGTTTGTTTTGTTTTTTTTACCCATGGGAAAATCTCTGCATATCTGGATGCTCCACCAATCATCACGTTGAATGTTTGTATATTCCATGCTACACAATCATGAAAATATTGCCTTGTAAATGTAGCCCACTTTGGACTCCTCCATACTTGTACCATAGCTCCATGCTTGTACATTGTACAACGGAGGAGTCCTACCTCGGCTAACTGTACGTGTGTACGCTGTTTTTATCTGCGTACGGCGTCGCAACGCTGCACTTGCTGGCATATAGAGGAATCCCATGCATGGAGGCAGCTGCTTGGAATGCTTATTTCCGCTACTGAGTTTTGCGAAGCACGCAAAGCTCAGTAGTGGATGACGTCAACGGTACTGACCAATCAGAGACCACCGGTAAAATATCGTTACCTTTTTTTATTTTTTATTTTGCAACCACTAACCAGTTTAAAAATATGATTCTATTGATTTTTGGGGTACAGAAAGTGAAAACTATCTTTAAAATCCACTTTTATGATGATTTTCGGACTTCTGAAAAAATCCTCCCCTTCAGAAAATAGAAGAATCCTATTATAGTTGCCACTGCACATGTACAATGACCGTGTTGGTCACTAATGGAGGAGTTGACAAGATCAGACTGACATGACTGAGGAAGTCATCGTATACCAAAAATGCCTGATTTTTCATGAAATAAATATCCTGGAATAATTTGTCTATGTCCATCATCATCCATATGTTCTCCACCTTACGAGGTAGGTAAGATTACATTATTAGTTATAATGAAGGAGAAAAAGTTGCGGTTGGATAAAACATTCTTCCCTAGGTATAAGTGTGATGTAACAACATATTGTTAAACGTAGCTCAATGAATGTCTTTCTTTGTATGCATTACATCAGAGTTCTACTCATGATTCCTCATTTACCCCTGTACATTCAATATGTTGAATGAAATGATGCATTTTTCCCACCATTTTCCTGACTGTTTTCTCCTGTTAACTCTAACTATGCGAGGGTAACTTTCTTATCACCCTGCTGAATGCAACAACATACAACAGTGGTCAATGATCGATGCCTGTTAGGTGCAACAAGATCATGTGTGTGGATCTTGTTGCACCTACATGTAGCAGTGAAGGGTTCAGTACATTGGACTGTGGTTTTTCAAGCACAGTGCTGTCTGTAACAACATACAACAAGGGATTATTTAGCTGCACAAAGCTTTGTGCTTCTCTGCTATGGTAATCATTGTCTTTTACCTTTATTTACATGCTTGTTCCTTTTGTTTTCTATTTTTCTTTGCTTCTTTCTGTTTTTTTAATTTATTTCCTTTATTTATTTCCTTCTTTATTTCCCCTATATAGTACACTGGTGTTGGTAGACAGGCAATATCTAAATACTTCAATGTACTTTTTCATTATAAAATTCCCTTTGGAGGATTTGCACTAACACTGGATGCTGGAGGATTAGTGCATTGTTGCATGCAGTTAGGAAATAGTGGAACTGGGATCCTTACAGCGGGGGAAATCTAGAACTGAATCAGTTGGTAATAAGTACAGGGGAGGGTGGATGGATGACTTAGGATGTAGGAGATTCCTGATTCAGTTCAGTGAGCACACACTCCTCCCCCCCCCCCCACTCCAAGGATACCAGTTCCACCATTTCCTGCCTGCACGCAACAACACACTAATCCTCCAGCAGTCTACTTAAGCAACAGCGTCTCCCAAAGTCCGGCATTCTTCCTTAAGGCGATCAGGCGTACTGATCGAAACAGAGCATACTGATTGTGGAAATGTTTTGTGATAAAAGTTGTAAGTAAACATTTATCTTACTTGTATAAAGTTGCTGACGGTGCTATCACTCTCAACTTGAAATTAGTATTTTTTTTTAAATACATAGAGAAATACAAAATTCCCAACTGAATTTATGTCTTAGTAAGATCAAAATTCCATGATGTAAAAAGAATGAACAAAACACATGCATTCTTTTCTACTACTTTCTCATGAACAACGCAGTAAGTCAATTACAAATTGTGCTCACAAAGGAAACAACTTTTTTCCCAAACCCAGTTGCCATAATTCATAGCTTGTACAATTCTGAATTGGTTTATAATAAGCTAAAACCTCCATGGGTTAGTTTTTCAATATTAATCTTGAAAAAAAATAATTCAAAATGTTACAAATATTACCAAAAACATTCTGTGCCCTGCCATATTGTTTATATTATTTTCATTGATCAGGAACTACTTCCAGCCACCACTTTACCAGCTATCAAGCAAAGATGTTCCCTCTGCCAGTCAGCCAGTACATCAGCTGTCCAGCCTAACTGTAAATCAGTTGGCCAGAAAGCCAACTCTTTTTGGTCAGTCAACAGGAAGTAAAGCATGAACCAGCCAGCCAGAATGATAGTCTTCCATCAGATAGATAGCCAGCCTATGTTCAGCCAGCCAGCTCAATATGAAGCCAGCCAGCCAGCCTATGCTCCCAGCAGTCAGCCAACCAACCATTGATCAACTAGTTTATGTAAGTTCTGCACATTATATTACAAATATGTTTGTGTAATAATAGTCATTGACAATTGGTTGAATTTTAAATAATGGTGATATTATAACAGTAAATACTACCAATTTATGGACATTGTGGTTGATGCATAAAGTTTCCGACCTAAAACATGATACATGTAGATGTCGTCCAGCAGCCAATTTCACGAGTACGTACATTATAACTCTGCGCAGTGCGTAAGACTTAAACAGTATAAATGTTACGTAGCTCACGCGTTGCGTAAAATCCATTCCAAAACTTGTATTAGCTGCACAACATCCCAAATAATGCATAACGAAAATAAACATTGCATACAAGGATGATAATTAGGCTTGGGCGGTTCCGGCGGGTACCCGGATCTACCCGATTACAAATTGAGAATCGGAACTGCGGTTTCACTCTTTTAAAGAACTGGGTACCTGCAAGAGTCGGTTCCGGAACCAAGTCCTTCAAATACCCGGTTCCTAGAGCCGCGGCTCTAGTAAAATACCCAAGTCCGAGAGCCGGCTGGGAGCTGGCTCTGGCAAAATACCCGACTCTGAGAACCAACTTGGCTTCAATTGAAACACCCGGTTATCTGAGCTCCAGCTCTAGAGCCGAAAACCACCGGCTCCAGTCAAAATACCTGATTCTCTTTGATGAGCAACCGACAAAATGTAACTCTAGACTGCAGCAAACTTGTGAAGGCGCCACACACACAACTGATGCAAACCGCAATGTCTGTGCATTAGTAGTATGCATTGTGTGTCGCCGAGTTGTTTATAAATTGGCCCCATAACATGCATACTTTGGTTATGTTTGATAAAAATGTTGACAGCACGTGTCTTGAGAAGTCAAGGTGGCCCCATAATATAGATAATTTTGTGACGACGTTAACAGTCATGTTGCTTGTGTTATTAAATGTACTTTCAATACGGCATGGACGGTAGTATGGTACCTTGTGTATAGGGGTGGTACAATTGCTTAATTGCTCCAACCCATGAAGCATGTGCAAAGCCACGGCATGTACAGCATGGTTTGTACAGTTGCTTACTAACTGTAGGATAATGGAAACAAATCTCTAAGTCTAACTTAGCTTAACGTTTCCATAAAGTTTCTGAAACATTTTAAATTAAACCACATTATCATCACTGCATTAGGGGTTGAAAATTGAAACTCCTTCGTATCTGGGCTGTGAAGTTTAAATAGACCGTGATGTTTTATTATTTTCTTTAACCCTCCTATAGGTTTAACAATCAAAGACACTCAAAATTTGTATGGTATGAGGTCAAACCAAAACCACTCAACTGTATATGAGTCTGCAGTACATACACAGCTTTGTGTGACTCTGCATATAACTTATGTAGGACATACACAAGTGTGTTTGACTTTGCCACTAACTCCAGCACTCTTAGAGAAAAAATACACATGTGTGAACAATTGGCAATGCAACCAAAAATACTCAAGTGACTGTCTGTGGGTGCAGTGCTTACTGGGCCAAATTTCAGCCTGGGCATAGGAGGGTTAATCTTTGTTTTTCTTTGAATCTCTTGGAACCGGTTCCAACTCGGAACCGAGTTTTGTTTTGGAACCGAACCGGCTCCAGAAATTGTGGAACCGCCCAAGCCTAATGATAACATCTTTTCCAAATGTTTTATAAATCGGCACAAACTTGTTTGCTAACTGGACACCCCGTTTTATTTGTAATACATATGCAAAAGTATTGCAAGTTAAACATTTGGACATGTATCCTGTTTTTAAAAAAATAACAAATTTGGGCGGAATGGATGCCCTGTTTCCAAATCTTGGCTAATACTTTGGTTACTATAGTTCAGTCTTAATTATCAGTTCATGAATCAAAGTGCTGTCATTATTGAACAGTGCAATCAAATGAAATGGCAAGTAATTTTTAACTTCAAATGGGGACTTCACAGGTTAATATCTTTCAAGGAGAAATAACATTTTCTTTATCAGTTAGGACCATATATATTCAGTTGAATTTTTGTTTGTCCTTGAATATTGTCAATCCCTCTTTAGATACAAATACTTTTCTTTGTTGATTTTGGATGCAGTCAAAGTTACCGTGGGATTGGCATGGTGAACACTTTCAAAGAAATGGTCCTTACAAATGCCTTGAAACTATATACATGTATTTTGAAAGATTAACTAATGTAGGAGCTAACAATAATTATTTGTATTAAATGACTGTTGACACTGGCGGACACAGTGGATCCTTAATCAGATTTGGGCTGTTGTTGTCATTACTTTTGGTTAATACCTGTCTTGAAAAATAATTAATATTAGTCATTTATCTTTAAAAAACATCAGCAGCCAATTTCACAAAACTTGATGCAATTGCTTAAGTCCACTTCCACATCACTTTAGTGTGTAAGTTGCACCATGATTTCTGATCCATTTTACAAAACTTATGCATTGCGTAAGTAGGAGACTTCCATAACGTAGGTTATGCAGCGTCAAACAACTGCATAAGTCGGTAAATTATGTCGTAAAAATGGCTCGAGCAGCTGACATCTTTTGCCGTGAAATATTCTTTTGCTACAATGTATTTTAAACACAGGCATGCAACTTTTCAGCAGATCAGCTGATTTCCTCTTTTTTGGTTTTTCAGCTGTGCCATTGAAAACTGAAAAACAGTCTAAATTCTGGCATTTTCCTCTTTTTGACAAACTGCAGTTGCATGCCTGTAAACAACACGTTGGACAGTATGATCAATTAAGTTTGCATTCTTTACCCTGTTGCTTACAGGGGAACAAAGTGAATAATTTGTAGCCTGTTTTTGAACATATATTCTGTGTAGTTTCCAATGATGTTTTTAGAGATAATTACGACTCATATTAATGATATTTGAAGGTAGGTATTAACCAAAAGTAATGTTAACCACACCAAATCTGATTTAGGATCCACTGGTCCACCAGAATCACCAGTCATTTAAAACAAATAATTATTGTTAGCTCCTACCACCATGTAGCTTGGTGATGAGAACAGTGATGATGGTGCCGTTGGTGGTAAAATGTGCAAAATATCTGTTATATCAGTGATATTTTCGGAAAATCATTAATATTTTAGGAATATCGTCAGTATGACGATAATTTCCGAAAACTTAAGCGACTTACCCAATAATTTATTGAATGTCGTATTGTGACAATATTATTGTGTCATCATCCGGGCCTAGTTTGATAAGTTAAACCAAGAATGACTGAAGCTTGATTTGAACTTCTGACATCTGGATAGCAGTACCAATGCTCTACAAACTGAGTTGACAATCATCTCTAGTCAGTTTTGGTCAATTTGATGAATTTATCTTTTAGCTCCCCTCCCCTCCCAAAAAAGGTTTGAACTTGCTTAGTCAGTTTATCCCTGTAGTACACCAATCTGGCATGTCAATCAAACAGCTCATAGATTGGTCAGTAAGGTTACAGTGTACCTAACAACTGTTGCTATCCACTAGTCCAGGCTTCAACCTCAAGGATTGAGAAGGCACAGCCACTTTGGCCTTGGCTGCCTCAAAATTTGAAGGGGCATCAAGGCCCAAAAAAAATAATGGAATTATCTAAGAAATATTCAGCAGCTAACTGATCCAAGCAGTTGCTTATGATCCACCACTGGTACATGCAGCATGTAAGCTACACATTGTGGTTGTGAGAAATTTTATTTATTTATTATTTTTTTTTTTTACTCTCTCCCTCCTTTAGTTCTAGCTTGCACTTTGAGTAGCATTTAAGAGCCTTGCGTCATGGCAACCTTTCATAAAAAAAAATAAATAAATAAAAGTTGTGCTGTACAGCCTCCACATATTTATATTAAATGCGGTGAATAGATTGTGACCGTAATCAATGGTCATTTCATTGAACTTGAAGTTAACCCGAACACCTTGTGTTTGTTCCAACAAACACTTAATCTCTAGTTATTATATGTATTCTGATTCTCCAGACTCTGACAGTAGAGGGCGCTCATATGAGACACAGCAGGTTCACATTGAGTTCCCAACGTGCGTGACAGCCAGCAACTCTTCTGCATTCTACAGGTTGCAGTTAGGTGACAATATGACAGGTTTGTTAACATCAAAAACTTCACTGTAAATGGCCAATTCCTGGCCTGCTTTTATTTTCTAAACATTTTTGTAATTTTTATGGCTTTTTATAGACGATGTAACCTGTGATGTCATGCCTACCAAAAACAGGACATTTCTGCCCGGCGGTATGTGCGCGCATTCTATTTTGAAGGTCACAGGTCGCATCATCTATAGATGATGGATTGATCTCTATTATAGTGAGTTCAATGAGACCATGTGATGTCACGTCTAAACCAAAACAGGATGAGCGAGCATACCACCAGGCAGAAAACGTGACCGCGCCACAATTTTGAAAACAACCTTTGCAAGGGCACATTGTCTAGACTGAGACTGCTGAATGATGATAACGGTGCACTCATTTGTCCTGAGTAACTGTCTTGTCATTGTTCTGTTCATAGCCTTGCTGATGTCTAAAAAAAGCGCTTAAGAATAAATGTAATACAGTGTAATACATTTGTATGAAGAATAAATCACTTAATCATTGCCAGCAACTGGACAATAGGCATCCTGGAGCAGTGGCGTAACTAGGGAACAATTTTCGGGGGAACTAGGGATTGCACCACTTTTTCTAGGGGAAATATCAATACTTGAATCCTGCAGTCTCAAACAGTGACCTATTTTTTTCAAAATTCTGCACCAGTAGGTACTTGCAGAGTGCTGAATGAACATACTTCATATTTTTGTAGCATAAACTTGTGCTAATAGTAATTAAATTTGAACACTACAAAATCATATAACGTTTTTGTTTTTGAAGAAAAGCTGGGGATGACGAATTGATGATTATACAACTGTGATTAATTTACACTAACTTGAATGTTTCATGTTGTTTATTTATTACACATCGATTTGTTTGAAAATAAATATTAACTACGAAAAGCATGGTTCTATTGGTCACTGCCTTTCGCATTGCGGGTGTAATTGCCTTTGCACTTGCAGGTAATGTAAGGTCTACTGATGAGTAATGATAAATCCCACCGATCCACTTATTGCATGACGTTATTGTTTGCCACGCTTGTTTGGTTCCCAAGAAAAGTTTGTCCAATAATGATAACATAATTTGCGGTGAGCATAAGTCAATCACAAAACGCATAGGCGTCGTACAAAGTCAGTTCAGGGTACACGCTGCGTGTGCCTGAACCAAAGGTTTTAAGCATAGCGGGCACACTGCGGAAGCTTTGGACGTAAACCATGAATACATCTAAAAGTAGCCCCTGCATGAGCATAAACACGTGCTGCTTGCACTTGGTTATTTTTTATTTTGTGTATAGGATAGGACTAGGCTGTCGATTTGAAATAACAGGGGACCGTTAACTTATTGGTATTTCTGTTATGGCGACTTAAATATAAACAAGATCTCTTCAATCATTCATTTTATGGGGTTTGGGTGGACTTCCCTCTGTTGATATGGGATGAAGCGTAACTGCGTGATGACTTAGCATGTGCTCAATGTGCACTGTTAATGCTAATTGTGCTGGAAGTTTCCCACGCTGCCTGAGTAATAACTTCGGCACGATTGAATTTTCACTTACGAAAATGTATTATTTCGTGTACAATTTTGCAAGAAATAAAGAAAAAACAACAACAGGCATTAAAGAGTATAATGTATGTGTTTGTTTATTGTCTGAATGTTACAAATAGGCCAGAAATTACTATCAAAGCAATTGTTTTAATGTTTTAGTACTTTTATAAACGCGGAAAAATTGGCCAACTAGTCGAGTAATGATTATTGGTGCAAAAGTTGCGCGGCGATTAATTAATAGTAAATTTTACTATTGCCCAGGCCTATATTGACCTTATTCATGAGTTAGCCATCTTATATGTCTTATTCCAATAAGTTGAGCGCCTAACAACCACTCATAACAGCTCTCAGTTTTTGTGCTAAGTAAGTGTTTTGTAGCTACAAGTTTGTCTTCATTTTATACTAGTGGATTTCTTATTACATCTGGAATCTACTGGACGTTTTATGTGAGTATTTGTACATTTGTTTTCTTATAATAAAGTGAAAAACTGTTGTTTTTGTCTGTCTCTCCAGAAGTTTTTACTGTTGAGTGTATATACATTTTGGATCTTCATTTTATTTGTGCAGTCAACTCTGATTTAGATTATAACCTGTAGCTAGAATTATAACCTGTAGCTTGACCACAAGCCTTTTGTTTGGATCAACAACTTTGTGATCAGACAATGGAGGTCTACATCCTGTTTATTCTACTCCTGCTATCAGACCATTGTGTCTCAATGACTCATCAGAAGATGGCTACAAGATGCAATCTACAGATTGTTCACCCAATCCATATCTTAAATTTTGGGGAGCGTCCTATATCATACTATGATAATTCATCTGCCACCTTTCACCTGGAACTCTTAATTTCTGGTGACATAAACCCCAAACCCTGGACCTGAAACACTGATCAACACACCCAAAAGCCACTCAGCTCATAAAATTTCCTATAGCCATAATGAACTACTCCAATCTTCCCACGCTCCATGTACCGATGCAGTTTATCTTATTCAGCATTGAGTCAATTGAACTCTCTTGGGATACTTGCTAATCAACCCAAAACATACCGCTTTACATAGAGGTAAAAAAGCTGGTCCGTAGAATGGACAGCCTTACACAACTAGCACTCCTGCCTTATCAACCCAGCAGTGAACTTAACCACATCAACAGCGACATTGGCATAACTTCAACTCCAAAATGTTCATGGTGAGTCTAAACTTCAGCTCTGTGTACTAAACCTCAATCCATATGTAACAAATCGGATGAATTTGTTGACTTTGTACTTCAAAACAATTTGGATCTTGTTGCCATAACCGAGACATGGTTTAAACCCGATGATGACTTAATACCCGTGGTGTACTCCTGCTGGCTACTCTCCATCATATCCCCAGAAAAAAGACGGTGGAGGGTTGCACTTCTCTTTAGGTCAGTTTATCTGTCAGTATGAAAGGTGTTAACATTGACTACCTAACATTTGAATCTCTGCATGCTGAGGTAACGTGCAACTCTAGATCTGTTCGCCTTGTTAATATTGTAGCCGACCAGAAAAGGGATGTTGATGGTAAACAT
Source organism: Zoroaster sp. YZ-2022 (assembly GCA_029582265.1). Taxonomy (NCBI): domain Eukaryota; kingdom Metazoa; phylum Echinodermata; class Asteroidea; order Forcipulatida; family Zoroasteridae; genus Zoroaster; species Zoroaster sp. YZ-2022. Next base: position 17,124,897 of record CM055832.1, on the reverse strand, counting down.
GTAAACTTCTCCAGTTTTCTGCAGGAATTTGAGAAATTAATTGTGATTATCTCTTGCACCATCTGACATTATTTTAACCGGCGATTTTAACATTCATATGGACATCTCTTCAAACAATTATGCGAATCAGTTTAAAGATTCGCCTCTGCTCATGGACTTATCCAGTATCACAGCACCCACTCATACGATATGGTCACTGTCTTGACCTCATGATAGCAGCGTGAAAATACTTCACCTCTTATCTAAGATAACTATCCATCCGGCTTATCAGTCATTATGCAATCATGGCAGATATGAACCTTAAAAACCTCCATGCCTACCATTTCTGTAACTACTACGCCACTGGAAAAATAAATATTAGAGATTTATGTCATGATCTTGAATCTCAACTGGAAAATATAACTTGAAGATGGTGAGCTGGATTCTTGTGTCAATCTATTTGAATCTACTGTCCGTAACATCTTGGGCGATCATGCTCCATAAAAACTAGAACTGTAAACTACAATCTAGATCCCCTGGTTCAATGATATTCGTGCTGCAAGGAAAATCGTCGTCAACTTGAGCGAAAAGTGACAATGGGAAACTTGATACGTACATCGGCCAGATACTGTAACCAACGAGATATTGTGAAGAACATGATTAACCAGGCCAAAATAACTCACTACTCATCTCTTGTGGAAGGGAACTCTGGCGATCAGAAAAACTCTTTAACATTGTTGAAAAGCTGCTTCATAAAGCTCCAGTGCTTCCATCTACACACTCAATCAGGACCTCGCTAATGAATTTCAAACTTTTTGTCACAAAAATTGAGAATATCCGTCGTTATTTTCCCAGTACCTGTCATTCTATCACAAACACCATCAATAAGGATCCACAATGTAGACTGTCTATGTTTGAGCCTACTAATTATTCGGAGATCAAGAAACTCATCATGAAATACGCCATCAAAATCGTGTGAACTTGATCCAGTGCCAACCGCTAATAAAACAAAATATTGATATGTTTGCTAAGTATATCCACAATTATTGTAAACAGATCTCTTTCTTCAGTTTGTTTCTGATAGCCAGAAGATTGCTCATATTAAACCACTCCTGAAGAAACCCAATTTGGACAAGGAAGTTTCAAAAATTACCGACGGTAGCGAATTTAAAGTACTTGGAAAAACAATGAAAGCAGTTGTTTCATCACGGATCTCTGACCATGTTCGTGAATAACCTGTGGATACATTTCAGTCGGCCTATAAACCATTTCATGGAGCAAACCTTGCTCTTCTCCGCGTCAACAATGACATTTTATCTGCCATGGATGATGGAAAATCACTGCATTAGTTTTGTTAGGACTTAGCGCGCTTTTGACATGGTCGATCACAAAATCCTTCTCCCGCCTGCAATATCATCTTGGAATACCAGCACAGCCTGGATTGGTGTAAGTCCTACCTTTTAAATAGGCCTCAGCATGTTTGTATTGGTAATGCCACCTCCGGGCCTGTTATTCTTGACTATTCTGCCCCGGCTCCGTGCCGCCACAGTGGTTTTACTGTTTATCGTTTCAGTTAGCGTATATCATTTTAGTATAATTTAAATTACCATGTCTACGCCTGATGACAACGCAGCTCTACATTACTTTTAAATCTTCTCAAGAAACCTGCCCGATTCCTGCATTTACAACTTTTCTGGAGAAATGTATTCAAGAGATTCGGTTGACGATGGGCAAAACTTCCTGAAATTGAGCGACGAAAAAAAACAGAATTTGTTCTATTTGGATCACGTCGGCAATGTTCTAAGTTCTCTTCCATCTCTATACCCGCAATTGTTGGTGACTGTGCAGATAACCCCTCATCACCAAAGTTAGCACGTAATTTGGGTGTTATATTTGACCGACAACACTTTAAAACCTCCATATCTCCAACACATTGTTCGCATATCATCATTTCACTATCAAATATCAGCCGAATAAGGAAATACTTGAATAAAAGTGCTACTGAACAAATTATTCATGCGTTTGTCACATCACGCCCTCGATAGCAAGGGAATGCTCTACTCTCTACGGTCTCCCGTAGAATCAAATATCTCGCTCTCTAGAACATACAAAACACAGCAGCTCGTGTTGTGACTTTGTCCAAAAAAGAAGTCATGCCATATCACGCCAATCTTTGAAAGAACTGCACTGTTTCCTGTTTCACAGAGAATTGTTTTAAACTTATGCTAATTGTTCACAAATCTTTTAATAACATTGCTTCAATTTTATATTTCAGAACTGCTTAAAGTCTACACCATCACGCAATTTGCGCTTCAACAGCAACATGTCATCTTCCTAAAGGAACCAACATCAAAAGCGGAACTGGGGTGATAGGTCTTTTCTGTCGGCTCCCGAGACTCTGGAATCATCTTCCAACTAAACTCAAATCTGTCCATAGTATAACTAGATTTAGATCGATGCTTAAACTCATCTTATGTCACAATTCTTCAAAGATGATGTATATTTGTAATTCCATTGTAGTCACGTGTATCTCAGTACATAATTCTTCTTCCCTTATGTTATCATTGTATTATGTTGTTTTTATTCATGTTTTTATCTTTGTTTCCTGTAGGCCGTAGCAGGGTGGATATGTGCGCGCTATAAATCTTTATTATTATTATTATTATTCCCTGAATACAAGAGGTTGTCTACCTGTACATGCTCATTATAGTAACCTGCCTAATTGTGTCTGTTTGTAGGGGCAATCTCTCTTTCAAATGTCATTGAATTTTAAGTGAATTAATGGAAATAGCTACATCCATTTATTTATTCCTTATGTCAGCACTTAACTTTTCTTTGAAAGTCACCAATATTGATATTTTTCAGCAATGACCAATAAACCCAATTGTCATTTTTCTTCTTCTTTCTAGCAGGACTGCCATTATTACTGGTCATTCAGGAGAATCCTGATCTCATGGTGATGGTCACGAGAATCAGCAGCTTTGCTCCAATCACACTCAGTAAGCTTTTGCCATCGCTTCTCTGATGACATCACCTCCACAGGAATTATCCTCTGAATCAACAACAGCTGAGGAGGTAAAATCTTGTCCCATTGTTTGTGTTGTCATTGTTTAAATGGAAGTTATAATCAGTAATTACCTCATTACAAAATTAGTTATCCAAAAGCTAACTTGATGTGAAGTTGGAAAAGTATCAATCATCCTGAACAATGATTATGTCTTAAAGGACCTTAATATCACCACGATCAACAGGGCATGGATTCAGAGTGCTAGTTTTGATCAACAGGGCATGGAATCAGAGTGCCAGTTTTAGAGATCAACTTAGGGCATGGATTCAGGTGCTAGTTTTAGATCAACAGGGCATGGAATCAGTGTGCTAGTTTTAGATCAACAGGGCATGGAATCAGAGTGCTAGTTTTTAGATCAACAGGGCATGGAATCAGAATGCTAGTTTTAGATCAACAGGCATGGATTCAGAGTGCTAGTTTTAGATCAACAGGGCATGGAATCGGGCAAAGTGCTAGTTTTGGATCAACAGGGGAGCATGGAATCAGAGTGCTAGTTTAGATTAACAAACAGTGACTGAAAATAATACCTCACTTGATAAGGTCATATTACCGTTT
>CM055832.1:17104378-17120796 GCA_029582265.1 Zoroaster sp. YZ-2022 | reverse complement strand
ATACTGAGATCAAAATCTTTGAAACCCAACCATTTTTTTAAACAAACAAATTTTTTTTAAAACTTAACTCAAAGAAATTTCTGAAGGGTGTCCAAAATCTTACTCAATATGACATTATCATGTTATGTATTATTTTCAGTCCATGTGTTAATCTAAAACTAACACTCGATTCCATGCCTGATTTATCTGACGAAATTGTCCTAAGGCTGTGCTAGGTATCCGGGTATCCGGATACCCGACCAACTTCATTCCCGGCTCCATTTTCGGTTCCAATTACCCATAAACAACTTTTTAAAAATTCCAACTGAATATTTAAGCCAAACAAATGAAAGTCTCAAGTCTCCACAAAATGTGTGTGGTGAATGGGAATGCTACGAGTCGTTTTAATATAGAGGCAGGAAATTAATACAGTAAGTCCACTTTTATTTTATTCAGTGGGGTTTTTAAATTTTTTAATTTTTAATTTTTTTAAATTTTTTTGTTTTTTTGTTTACAAATAATTGTTTAAAGGTACCCAGGTATCCGAAGATTTCAAATGTCGTGTACCCAGTTCCCGAAATTTCAAATGTCGTGTACCCAGTTCCCGAAATTTCAAATGTCGTGTACCCAGTTCCCGAAACGCACAACCTAAATTGTCCCTTTAAAGAAAATGTACAACATTGGTATTTGGCAATGAAACTTCTTTTCAACTCTCTAGTTTTCAATAGATGTATCACATAACATATATTTAAAGTTTCTGAAAAAAAACATAATAAACTATGACATATTTTCCTTCCATTTCTATGTTTTACAAGATTTTTGTCGTGCGGCAATTTTACGTACAATTTGGCAAAACAAATTCAGTTTTTCTATAACGAGAGCACCTGAGATGAAATTATTTCCCAGGATGGATGACCTTTTAATTTTGAAGAGGAGTTTTTTTCATTTTGAATGTTGGCATTGGCTGTTGTTTTGTAAATATTATGTCAATATTGTTTTTTTGATAACTGACTTTATTTGCACTGATGGCCGTCCATAATTTGCCGACCACGGTTATCATTATAACGTTCGAAAAAGAGTTTTATCAGCAATAAATACTGGCCCTTGCCTAGGCTGGAATACAGGGTAGGCTGTGCTGCAACAGACCGCAATGCCCCCGTGTGCAAGACCTCAATGCAATTTTGTGGAGTCGTTGTGGACTCCACGTACAAAGAAATATTGTTGTTCCCCTCAACGCAGTAACTGCTATAGTTCAAAAACATGGCTGCAAGCCTACGTGCGTCAAAGCACCCGTGATCACGTTCCGACCAATCGGACTGTCTGAACTATCATGGAAACGTATTAATGGTCTTCATGGTTTATTAAATGTTTTAATGGTTTATATGGTGTTAATGGTTTATATTTATTGTTTTTTCCCCTCAGAGAACTAAACAGTGAACCAACGTGTACAAAGGTAAGTCTGTTTTCTCATGCTGTGGCAGTCACCATTCATATTGAAAAAAAAACATAAAAAGTCGTGTGAGTAGAATGTTGACATTGAAAGCGAAATCGACATCGTATTTGCTTCGTTTCTCGTTTCAGTTGCCAGTATCCTGTCGATCTTGGCTGACCACTGACATTGAAAGAGATGGACACATGTAGTCTTTTTCCATTGCAATTATCCCGCCGATCTCGGTTGACATTGAAAATAGACTGACATTGAAAGAAAACATTTAGTCTCTTTCAATTGCCGTTATCCTGACGGTCTCGGCTGACCACTGTCATCGAGAAAAATCGACAAATAAGTCTCTTCCCAATGTCAGTATCCTGTCGATGTCAGCTGACCATCTGACATTAAAGAGATCGACAAGTCTCCGAGTTCAATGCCATTTATTGTTGATCTCGGCGGACCATTGATATTGAGAGAAATCGACATAGTATTTTCCCGAGTGTCTTTATCCTGACGATCTCTGCTGACCACTGACATTGAAAGAGATCGACTTTTTTATTGTAGTCTCTTTCCAATGCCATTATCCTGAGATATCAAAATTTAACCCTGTCTTTGGGATTTACAGACTATACTGACACTGAGAAAATCCGTGCCATCGGCAGGTGGGTTTTATCCGTATTCCACCTCCTGAATCTGGATCACGATGAAAGGACACATAGGAGCGCAGTGGTTTTACTTCTCTGATCATTCGGGGGATGTATTTCAAGATTGGCCGTTTCAAGGTAATGAAATGAATATATGACCAAATCGAAAAAATTAAAGATGTTTCGTTTCACCCGTGTTTTAGCTTATTTGACGGCAATTTTCGAGACGCGACGACAACAACAACAATAACAACAGCGACAGCGACAACGACAACGACAACGACACGACAGCGACAACAACGACAATCAATCAATGCTATGGCTGCCGCGGTTAAGTGCATTAAAACTTTTATTCTGATGGCTGAGTCGTCAGAATGTGGGTTCGAACCCTGGCTGCCAATGTGGTCCTGGCTGAGCAAGATACTGTAATGCTTCTCTTCACCCAGGGTACACTGTAAAAATGGTGTTTAGAATTTACACACGCATAAAACAAACGCATTAGGAATGCGTTTAAATGCTAAACAGCCATCCTCTGTACATGTCACAAAGCTAAACGTGTTTAGCTTTTGACACCTGTTCTTTGATATTTAGTAATAATAATAATTAATATATATGATGTTTACATTCAAACACATCACGAAAAGTACAATCTAAACATGTTTAGGCTAAACATGTGAAAAAAGTGGTACGAGCTAAGTGTGTAGAAATGTGTTTAAATTCTGAACACCATTTTACAGTGTATAAATGGGTACCTGTGAGGTACAGATGGGTATTGCGTTGGGCTGTATGGTTCCAGGGAGCTGAGAAAGATTACAGGAATGATATTGGCCCAGTGACCAGGGTAAATAATGTAAAGCGCATTGGAACATTATGATGAAGCGCTATATATGAATGAAATAATAATAATAATATTAATTATTAACACAACTTTCTATTTTACATGAGGGAAAAGGTCATAAATTGTTACTGATAAACTTAGCTTCTTTTGATTATTTTGTGAAATATCTCATTTAGCTTTTGTTTCTATAAGGACATTATCGATGTTCAAAGAAAATATATTCAGGAAGTTGCCAGTAATATAGCGGATAACACAGGCGGTACATCTTGAAAACTGTATTTTTATGCTATCATTTCTGTTTGGTGATAAAATCGTGACTAGTTTTAATTATCTACCTAGAAATGTTTGTGTAGCATCGGTGTAGGGCAAAACAAACAAGTTTTTTTTATCACCGAGGCAATTTCATCAATCTATAAACAGGTTACAGTGATTACGAAAGTCTGAATTCCCTTTCTGTTCAAATGAAATAGGCCCTAAACGAAACTTTCACCACCAGGTTGGTTTCTGTAAAAAAGCCTGATCCTCAGTCACTTTTTTTGCATTTATACATTCTCCAATTTTCTTTACAAATTGATTTCAAATTAGATTCCAAAACGCTGCAGTATTTACATAGTGTTCTTGCCTGTCAACTCAAGATCCAGCGCATATCGCGTTAATAACTAACGCGACATGGCCTTAACGTCCATGAAACGCAAACACGTTAATTTAAAAAATAATAAATTAAAAAAAAAAATCCATCGGGCTTGATTGAACGTTTAAAACCCTGTTAATCTCCATCGTGGAAATAAGAACTTCCAATCTGTTTTGTTTTTTTTGGTTTAAAGTAATCGTTTTAGATCGTCCAGGGGATAAGTTACGGATCGGGGAATAATTCTCACTTTTTTAAAAAAAGGGGCTGCCCCCTTTTACGTTTTTTGTATTTTGTGACCATAAAAATTTTGCCCGTGTTTTTTACCCGGCATTTTGCAAAATTTTTTTTAATTGGAAACTTCTTGCAGATTGGGTATAGACCATTGACTTGTTTCCCTGGTGTTTTACAGTCCCATGGTGATTTCCCGTACTAAACTGTTTTATTTTTTGTAGAAAATTTTTGAAAATTTTTGGGCCCTTTTTTCCACATTTTTCCCCCCAAAAAAATTTTTAATGTTAACAATAAATGAACTTTTTTGAGAACGGGAAAATGGGAAAACCCAAAAAAACCAATTTTTGGGGTAACTAACAAAATTTAAATTTTTCAATGAATTTTGAGATGAATTTTTAGCGCCTTATTAAAGATACAATTTATTTTTTTTTTGTATTCAAAATAAGATTTTTGGTTTCGTGTCATAGACAGTGTACCTTTTGTGCTATCCCAAATTTTTGCCTTTTAGGGCTTTTTTGGGAAATTATGTCATTGGTCACATTTTCTATTTGGATTTTAAAGATAAAATTTTTTAAAAAATTTTTTTCGGGGGTTTAAAGGAAGTTATTAGGTTTCATTGGGGGAATAAATCTAAATCCTATTTTCAAAAAGGCCAGGGGAAAAGCAAAGGGAATAAATCTTAAAACCACAATATCGTCCAAGTAAAGTGCATATTTTAAAAAATACGACAGTTATAAAAGGGGTGAAAAGAAAAAAATTTTTTAAAATTTTAAAAATTCCTTAAAATTCCCGAAAAATTCCATGTGAGGGTTTTGTAATATTTGTTATGCCTGATGCTTGTTGTATACGTTTTTTACCGAGTTCGTAAAGTATAACGCGATATCCTTCATCATTATTGTCCAAATCAGCGACCCCCCTCCCCGTCGATCGGGCAAATAGACCACAGTGACCCCCACTGTCGGTGACGGTTTTGGTGTTCTTTTTTGTTCTCGTTTGCCCTCCCCCGGAGGGGCTTTCAATATCAGGGTGCATGTATAGCTCCCACTATATAATCCCCAAACCACGGAAAGGATTTTCCCCTCGTGCTATCTCCCCTCTGGCGGTAAAATGTCTTCGCTCGAGCTCTGGGCTGCAGGGGTTCCCATTATTACACCTTTTCCCACAAACATATCCAACTTACGGTCACGGCGTCGAAATATTAATTAAGTCATTTTATTCAAACCCGGGAATTCTCACTGCTTTCATCCACTACTTTCCAAATCTCATCCCTTTTTCCCCCTATGTTTCCCACTTATCATTATTAAGTTAAAATTTTCTATAAAAAAAGGAATCTCAGCGGCCATTTTTTAGTTTTAAAAGTAAACTCTTCCCTGGTACCGTTAACACTAAATTGAGCCAGTAACAAACCCCATTAAAATGATATCAAATTTCCCTCACCCAAATTTCCCAGTTCCCAAAACCCTGGGCCCCCCTTTGCAAATAAAAGGGAAAAAATTAATTTTTTTTTTAAATACTGTTGGAAAAACATGATAAAATCAACATCTTTGGATGTATTCCCTTGAAAAATTTAAAAATGTTGGAATTCTTGCAAATTTTTTTAAATTTTTTTCTCTGATGACCTCCATGAAAATGAGGCGCTTTTTAAACAATAAAAAAGATAAACCCCTGTATCATGTGTGTTGGCCCCTTGGGTTGGGCGGGGCAAATTCCCCTTTCGGGAAACGGGGAAACTCATTGATGATTGTTTTAAAAACAATGTAACTCAGCGTCTATTCATTTAAAAGATCGACGTCCCCTTTCCCTTTTTGGGAAGATTCAACGAACGGTTGGGTAGTTAACTCGCGAGCATAAAACGGTCCACAACGTTAAAATTAAATTTTTTGAATGGTCGCCCCAGTTTTCGAAAATACAGTGGAATAGTTTTTTGGCTCCTTTTCCCCGGCCTTGTAGCGTCATCTCTTGGTGGCGCTGAGGCCAAAAGTACACTGGAACTGGGGTTCGGAAAAATGCCGTAGCGAAAAACTGTCAAATCTTTTTTTGGGGTTGCAACCCCCCAAAAAAACTAACCCCTTTGAAAAATATTTCCCGCCCCTGAGGGGGTTTATTGTTTGAATAAACAAAATCTTTCTGCAAAATTTGTTTATTCAGTAATATCACGGGGATTTTTTAACACTTTTTTGTTTATTGATCCTTTTTTTAAAAAATAATGCCTCGTTTTTGATAAGCGTCGGTCTCCCCATTCCAACTCCCCCTTTTTTGAAAATTTGGCCCCCCCCATCGGCTACGTGCCCCAAAAAAAAGGGGCCCCTTGGGAAGGGGGTTTTTTGCCCCCCCGGGGGCCCCCCCCCAGGGGCCTTTGGGCCTTGTAAGGAAATTACCCCCGGGGCTCCCCCCCCTCCCGGGCGAGGGGGGTTTTCCCCGGGTTGTTTTTAAAAAAACCCCGGTTGTGGCTAGCATTCCGCCCTTTTTTCGAAGGTATCAGATCTTCACACAACACCCAATGAAATCCGATTGTACGTCCAGTCTTTTTTGTTCTTGAGGATAAGACGGGGAGTCTAACGTCACCAAATAAATATAAATTTTTTTCGATTTAAAAATCGCCCGGTTCGGGGCCCAAATTTCGTTTAAAGAAAAAATGCTTCCCGGGTTTTTTCTGAGCAGATTTTTGGATACCAAAACCCTTCCAAAATGTATGCATTTGGCGGTGTCTTTTTTTTTAAACTTTCTGAAAAGTTTTTGAATGGGCCCGATCGAAACAGGGGGTACGGGGTTTAGAAACCCCCAAACTCGGGTGACTTTTTCCCCCAAAATAGTTGCTAAGGGGGCCCTATCTTTGGAATAATTTTATAAAAATTTTAAAATGCCCCTTTTTGCCATGCTTCTTGAAAATATCACTACTAAAATTTTTGTTTTTTTGATAGGACCTACGGTACCGGTATCATTACCTGCAAAATGTGGCATTCTTCTGAACGCCTCACCCTTTTTCCCCTAGTCAAGCCCTTTAAAACCCGGGCCCCCTTTTTATCCTGGGGATGGAACTTACCACGCCCCGGCTCCTCCATATAAAAAGTTGTTCTTGTGGGACAAACCTACAATTTTTTTCGTGAGGAAAAGGCCATATTTTCCAACAACAAGTGTCATTTTAAAACGTTTTCCCGGGCTGGTCACGGTGCGGATGACGGAAGAGAACGGCAATTTGGCCGGGTCGCCCTTTCATTAACCCCCGGATGTGTTGGGATGGATTTGACCTTTAAAGGGCCTGGGGGGGTAAATACGGTTTGCGTACCTAAAGATCGACGTCCGCCCCAGACTGTGAAGCCCCGGGGGCCGGCCTTCTTTTTGGTTTGGGGGGGGTTGGTTTATCTGGCGCGACCCCAATTTAATTTGACGTCAAATTTCGGCACAATTTTAAAATAATCCCGAAGGTACCCCCAAAACCTTCTCTATGCTTTATAGGAAAAGGAAAAGGGGCCAGTCTGGGTGGCGTTCTAGAATACTGCAGTGCGCCCCCCCCCCCCATAGCAGATTTTTTTACAGATTTAGATTGCAAACACAACTGTTTTTTTTCGGAATCCCGTCTTTTGTCTTAATAAGAAAATCGGTTTTTAAAAAATAATTTGACTCATATTTCCCTTTGCAAGGCTTATACCTTTAAAATTTTACCACGGGTTTTACAAAAAAACCGGGATGATTTAAAGACGTTAAAAACTTCTTACAGATATTATTTGAAAAAAGGAACAGACCATGCCCTTTTCCCTCTTTTGTCTAGTCATTACTGTGACGGATACGTAGACTGGGTATTTTCGGACCAGATCAACTGTTGAAAAGTTTAAACAAAATTCTAAAAATTTTTCATCAATCGTTTGTCCCCCGACAAATTTTTAAAATTTAAATTTTCCCTTTTGCCTGCTGTTGGATTTAGCCCCCAAATTTGTGGGGCGGTTTGGGTGGTCAAGGGGTTTAAAAAACGTCTGCACTGTAACGGGAGGTCGGGGGTTCAAATCCCCCCCGGGGTCGCCTGTGATTTTGCCTTTTGTTTATCACCCCCAAATTTCTTATGGATGGTAAAAATTCGCTTTGGAAATCCTCCTCCTCATGGGTTTTTTCGAAGGGATATCACTTAATTTTTTTCCAAAAATGGCTAAAAATCGTTTACCGTGAAATAAATGTTGGGCTTTCCAACACAAATAAAATCCTGAAATACTCGGGATTCCTTCAAAAAAAGGGTAAAATTGTTCTCGTGGCAGTTTGGGGGCCCTCTTTATTCTCGAGCACGTGAATTTCCCAAATCACCGTGAACTTTTCCAATATCTGAGAGGAAGAACCCTGAAATTCTGGCAATTACGGTGCTATTTCAAGTGAAGTTGTTCTTTAAAAAGGGCAACATGAAAAATAAGGTTGTGGAAAAACATTTGTAAAAAAACCCCCCCGGGATCCTAAAATTTTGGTTTTGATATTTGTTAATGGTTTTTTTTGAGGTGAAAACTTGATTTAATTTTTTTAAAAACTTTAAGAAAAAATTCGGGAATTTATAATCAGATAAAAAAAAAATTTTTTTTTCCCTTTTTTGTTAGCCGCATTCAAAACCCCCGACAACCGTTTAATTTTCCCCTATGACCAAAATTTTTAAAAAGGGGTTTTTTTGGTCCTTTTTAAAAAAAAACCATTAGGATTAGTTTAAGAGCTCTTCTAATTAAAAAGCTTTTTTTAAAAAATGGTTTTTAAAAATGGGGGAAAATTAAAAAAGAAAATATTTACCCGGAAATTAAAGGGAAAACCGCAGCTAAAAAAATTCCCCCCGGGGGAAATTCTAAAGTAAAAAAAGCGTTTGTTTTAAAAAAAAAGTGGGAAATTTTTTGGAAATGGGTTAAACCCTGTTTGCGCGGGGTTAAGGAAAACCCGGGGGAAAGTTTTGGAAATTAATGACCGGCGGAGCATCGGAGTCTCAATACATATTTAAAAATTAAAAACCCCGGAAACCCCCGGGGAAAAAGGGGAAAAATTGGGTTTATCTTTAAACCCCTTTTCTTTGGGTTTGGGGTTCCCAAAAAACCCGTTTTTGGTTTTTTGTTGGGATATCCCCTCTTTTTTTTTTTTAAAATTAAATTTTTAAAATTTCCCTTTTTCCCCCCGCCCAAAAAAAAATTTTTTATCTTGAAAACCCTTCTTAAAAAAATAATGAAACTGATTTGCCCCAACCCTTCTTTTTGAAACCGGAATAAAAAAATTTTAAAAATCATTTTAAAACCCCGGTTGAAAATTTTTAATTGTGTTGTTTTTAAATTTTAAAAAAAAAATTTTGCCTTTTTCCCAAAAAATAAAATTTAAAATTAAAAAAAAAAAAAACCAAAAAAAAAAGGGAAACACTTTTTTTAAATTTAAAAAGGTTTTAAAAAATTTTAAAAGGGCCCCCTTTTGGGTTTTTTTAAAAAATTTTAATTTAAAAAAAAAATTTTCCCCCAAAAAAAAGGGAAATTCCAATTTTGACCTTAAAAATTGTTGTTGCGAAAAAATTTAACAAGGGGTTTTTGACCATTCCCGAAAAAATTTTAAAAAAAATATTTCCAAAAACCAAAAGGGAAATTACAATTTTTTTTGTGGCAATTTTGTTGAAAAAAAAAAATTTCAAAATGACCCCCCCTTTCCCGTCCCAAAAACAGTTTTTTTTTAAAAAACATTCCAAACAAAGGGGAAATTAAAATTTTTACAATTTTTTGCAAAATTTTCGGTAAATTTTCCCTTTTTGGGAAAATAGTTTTTTTTCAAAAAAAACCAAAAACCACAAGGGGGAAAAACAAAATTTTTCCATTTAAAATTTAATTTAAAATTTTTCCAAGTCTTCCCCCAAAAAATAAATTTTTTAAAAAACTCAACAACCCGGGTAAATTGTTTTTCCTTTGGCGTTTTATGTCAAAAATTTAAAAAACCCCAATTTTCCCCCCTGTAAACCGGGGGAAATTTTTTATTTTAAATTTATAGAACTAAATTTCCCAACTTAAAATTAATTTGGGTTTAAACTTCAATTTTAGCGTCATTTTTAATTTCCCCAACATTTTTTTTGTTGAAAAACTTTAAAAATTTTTTTTTTTTTTTAATAAAATTTTTTGGTACTTCCCCCCCGAGGGAAACTAATTGACATTGAGGTGGGGGAAATTTTTGAAAGGGGGGATTTGGCTTTTTTCACGCCTTTTGGGAAAATTTTTCCCCGGAAAAACCCTTTAAAAAAAATTGGATCCCCACCCCGGATTCATTGGTCCCCTGAGGGGGAAGAAAAAACAAACTTTTTCTTTAAAAATTGGTAGTGGTTTCAAAAATTTCGGAAAATTCCAATTGCCTTCAACTTTTTGAAACAGTTGAGTTATCAAGACCAATAAAAACCTCGGGCTTTTTAAATTTCTTTTTTTTAAAATAAAAATTTTCCCCTTTGGTTTTTGGGGGGTTCGTTTTACTGGGTTTAAAATTTTTTGTTAATTTTTCTGGCTTCCCCTTAAAAATATTTCCTTTTTTAAAAAAATTCCCCAAAAAAAAAAAAAAAAAATAAAAACCATTTGGGAAAGCCTTAACCCCGGGGAAAAACCTTTAAAATAAAAATTTTCCCCCAAAAAACAATTTTTTAAAAATTAAATTTCCCCGAAAATTCCGTGAAAAAAATAATCGGGGCACAGGGTTTCCATTTGGAAAAGTGTTCCCTGGGAAGAGAGAAATTCCCCTTGGGGCCGCCTGACCCGGGTTTGGTTTTTAAAAAAATGGAATACCCCCTTTTTAGCTTTTTTTCCCTGGTTTGGCCCAAAAACATTTGCAAAATAATTTTTTAAAACCCCCCAATTTTTTAGGCCCCCAAATTTTGGGGGCCCAAAAACCCCCTCAATTTTTTAAAAATAAAAATTGTTTTTGCCTTAATTTTTAACACTTTTGTTGGTGGGGGAGTTTGAAAAAGGGTGTATGGAATTTCTCTGTTTTTTATTAAAAATTTTTTTTTTCGGGGAAAAATTTTGATTCTTGGACCCCCCGGAAAAAAATTGTGGGTTTTTTGTGGTTTTACCCACTTTTGTAAAAAAACAAGGAAAAAATTTAGGAATTTTTCCCCGGGACCCAAAAATTTTATAGGGGGAAGAACAAAAAACCCCAATCGGGAAATTATTGTGTTGGGGGTTGTGGTTGGGGGGGCTCCCCCCCCAGATTAACCGTTGCGGTTTTTCAAAAAAAAACAAAAAACACAAACCCCCCCCCAATATTAAAAAAAAAATTTTTTGGGGGGTAAATTTTTCCGAAACTGTTTTTTTCGTAAATTTTTTTGGAACCCGCTAAAATTTTTAAAGGGGGAAAAACAATTTTTAAAAAACACCCTTGGGAATTTTTAAACTTCCCTTTTTTTTTTTATTTAAATTTTTTGAAACAGGGAAACCCCCAACTTTTTTCCCTTTTTTAAAAATTGCTCTCAAAAATTTTTTTTTAAAAATTGGTGGGTTGTTTGGAATAAAAAATTTTTTTCGTATTGGGGCCCTTCCAAAGAAAAAAAAAAAGGGAAAACCCGTTTAAAATTTTTAATTCAACACTTTTAAAAGTTAAATCCAACTTTATAAAGAGTTGTCACTGACCGAACTCATTAAACTGTTGATTCAACACTTTAGTTTTAAGAGTGTACTGGTACAATTGCGAAAAACACATAACGTTATGTTTACTTTCTCCTGTTTTGATCGCAGAATGCATTGTCGATGAGTTTCAGTGCTGGAGTAAGCAATGTATTGCCGTAGATGCAGTGTGTGACGGCATTCCGGATTGTCCTGTACATGAAGACGAATATAATTGTGTAATTACCCAACACTTTTGTAAAGAACACCAATGCGTCAAAACAAGTTTACTGTATCGTTTCGGTTTCCGGTAACACCATGTGTTTATCTTAACTATTGCTATAGTGAGGTGCAGGTTCTGAAAAGAACCTTCTTATCACTAACTCGCATCTCGACTGTCGCTAAGTGAGATTGTGGTTCAGGAGAACCAATATCAGTCCTGAATACGATCAGAGCATACTGATCGAAACGTCGAGTTGTACCTCAGTTCTTTTCAGAACTAATTACTACTCAATTGAGAATTTCACATGGTGTCACCGCAATTAGTCTTACTTATCCTCCTCACCATGCAAAGCTACAAGTCTTAAATATCAGGCAACTCGTTTCTCAACTATCGCTAATTAAAATTTGGGACTTCACAGGGTTCTCTAGTTCGACAAGTTATTCGTGACCAGAGTATAAGCCAGGATTTGGAAATATGGCGTACAAATTTGTCACTCTTTGAAAAACAGGGTGTCCTAATGTTTAACTTACAATACTTTTGCATGTGTTTTGCAAATTAAACAGGGTGTCCATTTAGCAAACAGGGCGTCCTGTATTGCTGGCTAAGGCCAAGTAAAAAAAAAAACCAGTTGATCGTCCCCGCCCGCATCCTTTTTTGAGGCCGTACCTTTTTTTAAATTATTTTTTATTTGTTATACATGGGTTTAACAAAATACATCAAACATTGTTTAACATGAATATTTTTACTCAACTACTTGTTCGATAGCTATAAAAAAAAAGTTGGCGGTGATTTCAAACTGAAAAATTGGTGGCCATTTTGAATTTAAATGCTTGGCGGCCATCTTGTAAAAAAAAATTAAAAAAATAAAAAGGCCCTCATCCTCCTTTAAAAAAAAACCCAGAACGATCAACTGGTATTTTTTTTACTTGGTCTAATACTATGTTTGTGACTGGAACGCTTAAAATAAACAACATTGGAGCCACTTCAAGGCACCGTAGCTTCAACTACATAGAGTTAACATAAAATGTTCCACGCCTGAACTCCTGTGCTTTTACTGTGTTAGTGTCTACTCAGTTTATTATGAATGACTCTCTGTGTTTGGCACTTTAGCTCTATCAAACACGACTCCACATTTATAACAGCAAGTAGCCCGCTAGTACACGTTTCAACGTTTACCAACCCGTAGTAACAGCCAGTAGAATGTATACAGATGATTAACAGGTTCACGACATTTGTGGAACCAAACCTAGAAATATGCAAGTATCAAATCAGTAGCTTTCTTGTAACTTTCCATAACTTCCCATAACAACGAGAATAACACGAAGAATGCAATTAAGCCACCCCAATTGGCACCCCCAAAACCAACACACGAGGGCGCTAAACCAAATTTATGGTCGAACAGCTCGCCGATACATGGACAATATCGTCACGATAAAACAGTTACAGCTTCTCGCGACGGTGTCGTTGACGAGAAAATAGTGAAAATGCATGAAGAGTTTTCGTAATCGACATTCTAACGTGAACGTTATGAAACGGCCTCAGCAGACACTCGGAAAGGAAACTGAGTACACGTATCCGCTCTGTTCACATCATAGCCCTCTAGCGGTGAAATTTCATCCAGTGTCTTGGTGATAGCCACGTTGTCTTTAAGTGAGCGTTGTGCGAACACTTTATGTGTGTACATCATGTTATGGTACTACGCGAGTGAGCACTTCTGCCAGCCAATGATTGCTGCAGATATTACAAGCCTACGCATATCAACTGGAAAATACGCCAAAGGCAACCCCTAGCGCTGCCCTTTCGATCAACGTGAACTAACAATATGCGCCCTCAACAGCTCATGCACGGTGCGAATAGAGTACTTTATAAATATGTCCGTCGGTGAAGGGGGAAAAGGTCATGAATTGATTTAATAGACCTAAATTTAAATAGCTCTTTGCATGAATGTTTGTTTGTATATTTTTTGCATGTCAAGGAATGATTTGTTCAAGTCGTGATGCCTACGTGTGCCCAGTCGATGGAATCTGCATACCGTCCCAACGAGTATGCGATGGTACGGCAGACTGCCTCGGCTTCACTGATGAGTTAGATTGTGGTGAGTTCAATTCTGTGGAGATTTCCTTAAAGACGTATCGCCCGTGTTTTTCGCTATTTTAAAGGCCATTTCCTGAAATGGCCATTTCCGGAACATTTTTATTTTTTCAGGGGAAGTAAAAACAAATGGATTTCGAAAAATAATTGTGAAAAGCATGGTTTAACAGTAATTATATAATACCCTGATCCTTGTCATTTGATTGGAGGATTGTAGGTCACGCGGCATTCATTAATCAAACCATTACATGGCCTACGTCATAAACCGTGTATTTGGCTCCATTCACCGTGCATTCTTGTTCCATCCCATTTGATCTATTGCACGCTATGCGTAATATACACAGCAGTACAAAACGCCCTCTTTTGACAAGACACAACCATTATTTTGGGCAAACCGTGCGTCATAAGCCGAAAAATAAAGTAGTGGATGCCAGAATACAATCTTGTATATTTTGTTTATTCTTATAGTTTTATCCTCCAATCAAAATAATGACAAAGATTTATTTATTTATTACATTTCTTTACCCAGGGTGTGCCCAAACAGTTTAAAACTGGTTTCCATTGGGGCCCTGCATATTATTAGTTAAAATTGGATATTTACACACACATAAAAAATATTTAAACAAATACAAGAATATTTACACAAATAGATCTATTTACGGTTAACTTTCCAACTCTCCAGTACAGAAGCTGATTTACGGGATGGGCGAAAAACCCGCGAAAAAACCCTTTTGGGGAAAAACAAGGGGAAATTCCCATCCGGCTTCAAAGTATTGTGGCAACCAAGTTTATAACTCCGCAGATCAGCGTAAATGGCAGAAATATTACTGATGGATGACTTTACGTAGCTCCGATTTAAATGTACTTAAGGAGTTCATGGTTCTTAATTGTTCAGGCAGATTATTCCATATACTGGCACCACTCACAGCGAAACTCGTCGCGTAGCATTCTTTTTTGGCAAAAGGAACTTTTAGTGCCATTTGGGTCGTTTGTCGCGTTTCACGAGTCACTGTAACTGTAAGTGGTGTGAAAAGATTTGTCATGTACAAAGGAGTCATCTTGTTAAGATCTACTTGGATGTTATATAAAAAAAAAAAATGAATGTTTTGCATTCGTGCAATGGAGAGAATATTTTCATTCGTTGAAAGATGGAATGTTCCATTCAACTCGGCTTCGTTGAATGGAACATTCCATCTCTCAACGAATGAAAATATTCTCATCATTGCACTCATTGCACTCATTATATTGTATACTATGTGCCAACATTGAATACATAGTGGGATTTTCAAAGTATTTATTTTCCTCTGTATAAGTAAATTATCAATGTTCCAATCGAAACAAAACAATCTGGACATTGTTTTCAGGGAGGTGTGGTGACTGATGACCCATAATATTGACCACCTATGTTCGTATCTTACTCTTTAATTGTTGCTTTTCAGGGAGATGTGGTGACACATATATTGACCTGAAACCTGGACGACTGGTTCAGATAATTCAACCGGTTTACATAGCCGTGGACTGCGTGTGGCTAGTCTCAGCCTCCAGCAACCACAGTTCCCGACTCAGAGTGGACATTGTGAATCTTCCAATTACCGAGTACGAGTACGAGTACAAGTACGAATATTCAACGATCACAACCAGAGAAATCGCCAGTGTCTTACTCGGCAGTGGCAGCGTGCCGTACAATGGAAGCACGCTAGTCCGGAAATTGGCCGAGTCGGCGTCGTATCCAAGTGTGTTGACCTTTGATGGCCCTGCAATATGGATAATATTGGACATTACTGATAATCCATTGCCCGGATTTGGAAGCATCAATATTGAGCTGCATATCCAAGAATACATTGTTCAGTGTATGTGTTCATTCTTTAAAACAATATTGTAGACACGGTCTTTGATTTGGATGGGAATAATATGTTATGATGTAGGCCTATGTTAAGATTTAAATTGATCCATTTTATGAAGCGAAGCCATATTATGAAATGTAGTCTGAAGATCTGACGTCACACTTCGAGGCTCGTGAATTATGCCAGATAACGGCCGCACGGCCGCCATGTTTCCCGGGGATTCAACTTTGACCTTGCGTGCGATGATGAGCGTCCACGCGCAATATCTCCAGCGATATTTGAATGGCAGAAGTACGCGTGCACATAGTAGTAATACATTCGCGCACGAGCCTGGGCGCAACGTATCCAATGAAATCCCTTGAATGGTACGGCCGGAGCCTGCCTCTATCCTTGATAGGACAGGGGACAATTATTGTCTGTTATGTCTATTATGAAATGGAACATGGCATATGTTACTGAGTGACATAATAACTCACGCCATAGATCCTTGTCATTGGATGTCTGGAACTTAACTGAAGCGGACACCAGGAACTATTCATTGTCACCATGTTGAAACATAGATAACAACCTCGTCCACCATGCTTGTCTACCTCACACTGGGTCAACACTGTTCGAGAGTTGGGGATGATGTTGTTCTGAACTATATCACACGTTAAGTAGTAAACTGGTTTCGTACCAGTGCAAATTATTGGTAAAAAATAGTAGACTACACGTGATTTGTGTTCCACCAATATGGCAAGGATCTGCGTTCGGTAATATAATACAAACTATTAAGACAAGTCTTACGTAGGCCTTGGTGCACATTATTTTGCTGATTTTGCCAAGCTAAGTATTATCTTTACAGCACAACTTTCTGTTTATTTAAAATTAAAACATATCCCTAGTCAAGCTGGTCTTCGATCATTCGATTATTATTATTATTATTATTATTATTATT
>CM055832.1:17056878-17101878 GCA_029582265.1 Zoroaster sp. YZ-2022 | reverse complement strand
TGGGAGGCAGTTGAGAGCCAATGTAATTTGGCAATTCAAAACATCAGATACGGGTCCAAACTCAACATAACATTGTGTATATACAGCCCTCAGTCAAACCAACAAAATGTAATGACCAGTATTTACTGTTATGGGGAAGGGAGATGCAAACAAAAAATCATGACCCTTGTTAATCCTTAAAAGGCCTTGATATTCGTTCACTCTTTATACACGTGTGCGTTTTTTTTTTTAGCTCCTTGTGGAATTGAACAATTCAAATGTAGCCGCAGCGACGGTTGTGTTGATGCTGCGTTGCTATGCGACGGCGAAGCCCAGTGCCCGGACAGCTCTGATGAGGGGAAATGTGGTAAGTTATGTAAGCCTCGTGTTCTTGATAAGAAAAGTACCATGATGTTAAGCGGCAGCCATTTTGTTCTCAGTAGAATGATAATGGAAATGAACTAAGCCATTATACATTATTGGTTTTGTTGGCAAAACTGCTTCTAAAACGTGTGACAGTTTCAGCTTCGTCGGTCCAAACGTTTGGGACACAATTGGAAACATACAACTCTAGTCTATAGAGGGCGGTATTCATACCCATATTTAACAGTATATTGAATTAAGGATTCGGAACCAAGTCTTAAATTCGAACGAGAACTGATGGTGATAATTTCACTTTTTTGAAGAAAAGAATCTCCGCACCTCAGACAACACTATTTTCAACACTTGATTGCATCACATTTTAAATGATTAGGCCTACTACTTGTCTTTAACTTTTATTATTTTTATTAATTTTTAATCATTTAGTTCTTTATTCACTATAGTATTATCCGATGCGTTGTATAATTAACTACACTCCATAAAAACATCCCTCACAGGGTACACATCATCAAGGGATGTAGCCAAAATGTGTGGTCCGTTGCCCGCCCGAGTGCCCCACACTGTAAACACGTTGGGCGACATGGGGTTGGGTAAGGTTATTTCTCCCAGAATTGGTCAGTATTTCAACTGTTCACATATTTTGGCAAAAATTTTCCAACGTTGGGCAATGGTAAACCAACTGTGTAACCTGTTGATGTGTTGACCAGTGTTGGGCAACATATCATCCGTGTTTGCCCAATATTTCTTACAGTGCAGAAGCTTAAGGTTAATAGATATAACTTTGTGACTCAATCTGGTGGATATGAAGAGTTATAAATAGTCCTATTTTCAAAGTTTAGAGAGAATTGATGCTAAAATTTGGCAGTATTTTCTTAACGAGAGGGACAATATTGGGGGAGGATTTGATTAAATTTGTCGCCCCCTCAAAACCTTAACGTGGGAGCATATTTATCCCATCATCGAGATAGCTCTGGTGATCAGAAAAAACTCTTTAACATTGTTGAAAAGCTGCTTCTTAAATCCAAAGCTCCAGTGCTTCCATCTACACACCGATCAGACCTCAAATGTTTTTTTTCAAACTTTATGTCACAAAATTGAGAATATCCGTCGTTCTTTTCCTCAGTACCTGCTATTCTATCACAAACACCATCACGCAAGGATCCACAATGTAGACTGTCCATGTTTGAGCCAACTAGTGTTACGGAGATCAAGAAACTCATCATGAAATCGCCATCAAAAATCATGTGAACTTGATCCAGTGCCAACTTCGCTAATAAAACAAAAATATTGATGTGTTTGCTAAGTATATCACAATTATTGTAAACAGATCTCTTTCTTCCGGTTGTTTCCCTAATAGCCAGAAGGTTGCTCATGTTAAACCACTCCTAAAGAAACCCAATTTGGACAAGGAAGTTTTCAAAAATTACCGACCAGTAGCGAATTTAAAGTACCTTGGAAAAACAATCACGGATCTCTGACCATGTTCGTGCTAATAACCTGTCGGACACATTTCAGTCAGCCTACAAACCATTCCATGGAACGGAAACTATGACATTTTATCTGCCATGGATGAGGGGAAAATTACTGCATTAGTTTTGTTAGACTTAAGCGCCGCTTTTGACACGGTCGATCATAAAATCATTCTCTCCCGCCTTCAATATCGTCTTGGAATACATGACACAGCCCTGGATTGGTGTAAGTCCTACCTTTTAAATAGGGCCTCAGCATGTTTGTATTGGTAACGCTATCTCCGAGCCTGTTATTCTTGACTATTCTGTACCCCAAGGCTCTGTGCTCGGCCCACAGTGGTTTACTGTTTATACCTTTCCAGTTCGTGATATCATTTTGAAGTATAATTTAAATTACCATGTTTACGCTGATGACACGCAGCTTTACATTACTTTTCTGAAATCTTCTCAAGAACCTGCCGATTCCTGCATTAAAACACTGGAGGAAATGTATTCAAGAGATTCGAGAGTTGGATGAGACAAAACTTCCTGAAATTGAACGATGAAAAACAATTTGTTCTATTTGGATCACGTCAGCAATTGTCTAAGTTTCTCTTCCATTTATTACAATTGGTGATTTCCTGCAGATAACCCCCTCATTACATGCACGTAATTTGGGTGTTATATTTGACTCGACAATGACTTTAAAACCACATATCTCCAACATTGTTCGCATATCATCATTTCATATCAGAAATATAAGCCGAATTAGAAATACTTGAATAAAAGTGCTGCTGAACAAATTATACATGCGTTTGTCACATCACGACTCGATAACGGGAATGCTCTCCTTTACGGTCTCACTGAATCAAATATCTCGTCTTCAGCACATACAAAACACAGCAGCTCGTGTTGTGACTTTGTCCAGAAAGTCATGCCATATCACGCCAATCTTGAAAGAACTGCACTGGCTTCCTGTTTCACAGAGAATTGTTTAAACTTATGCTTAATTGTTCAAATCTTTTTAATAACATTATCCAATTGATATTTCGGAACTGCTAAAGTCTACACTCCATCACATAATTTGCGCTCCAGCAACATGTCACTCCTAAAGGAACCAACTTCAAAACGGAACTGGGGTGATAGGTCGTTTTCTGTCGCAGCTCGAGACTCTGGAATCTTCCAACTAAACTCAAATCTTGTCATAGTATAACCAGATTTAAGTCGATGCTTAAAACTCATCTTATGTCACAACTCAAAGATGATGTATATTTGTAATTGCATTGTGGTACATGTATCTCGGTACATAATTTTTCCCCTATGCTATCATTGTATATTGTTTGTATTCATGTTTTTCTTTTGTTTACATATGAGCACTTAGCAGAATGGATATGTGCGCTTTAAAATCGTTATTATTATTATTATTATGCTGTTCCGACAAAATAACGGGTGGAGAAAATTTTACTACATGTCTCTACAGGACTTAAAACCTTATATTTTAGTAGGTCGAGGGAAAATACTTATAATAATTACATAATAAGCCTATGTATTTTCTTTCCGTAGATCCTTGTGGTGCCAACTTTCATTGACATCACACAATCCCTATTCTCTCACATCAGTTGGGTACCCACTCATACCCAATAAATTTAAAATGCATTTGGTCTCGTTCATGCGGCAGGCTACGATGCCGTTGTCGTGTTCCTGGACTTCATGACCGAAACAAATTACGATTTTCTATCAGTCGAGAACGGGACATCGGTGGTTTGTCCGACTGTCGGGCATTTCTTACCCCAGGAGGGTATCTTCACACTCGGGACTTGCGAATTGTTTTCCTGTCGGATTATTTATACGAGAGCAAGGGTTTTCATTTGAGTTTGGAACAGATGCAAACGGGTGAGTTAATTTAAGTGTAGTAGTCGAGACCTGGAGGTCCGAGACCTGGAGGTCCGAGATCTGGAGGTCCGAGATCTGGAGGTCCGAGACTGGAAGTCCAAAACCTGGAAGTTACGTTTAATTCCATAGGAAAAAACATTTATTTAAATTGATATTATGTTAGGCCTATGTGCTGAATTATATCCATACCTATACAACAGTTTGTCGAGACCAAGAATGAGACTTACAACACTGGAGATAACTGTAATAAATAAGTATTTTTACTTGTTACAATTAGGTGAAAATTACGTGGTTGGGTGAAATGACAGATTGGTTCGAAAACAAAAACTCGTTGGTAAGAATCGAGTACAACCAACATAATGGTAAATTCTAGTGATCTATATTGTTTTTTAATTATATAGATTTTATTTTGTATTACATTTTCATATATTTTTATTTATTTATTCGTTGTATTTATTGTGTAATATTTGTTTTAACGACTTACGAAAATTAGGTAAAACTTGTAGCTTTGCATGGTGAAGAGGATAAGTAAAGACTAATTGCGGTGACACCATGGGAAAATTCTCTACTGAGTAAGTAATTAGTTCCGAAAAGAACTGGACGTTACAACTGACGTTTTCGATCAGTATGCTCTGATCGTATTCAGGAAGTTACTTTATTGATGTTTTGCATGTCTGTTTTACAGACTAATCTGAAAGATTAAGTAATGTTGTAGCTTTGCATCGTATTCAGGAGGTATGCATGTGAAGTAGTATCAGGTCTTTCTTGAAACCTAGGGTCGAAACGTCGAAGTAAATAAAGAAAACAATTAAGATAAACTTAGGTATTACGGATCATTCAGGAAGATGGATCACTAGGTACGTTTTGCCTGATTGTTTTATTGTGTTTGCATTATCTACTGTATAAACGTATGCCTAAAGGTCATTCCAGGGTCAATAAGACAACGGGAGGCTTACAACGGAACATGACAAAACGTAACAAGGATCCATTATTCCCTGAATGATCCGTAATATATTGGTTTACTCCGTGGAAAAATGCTTCCGTGATTGTTTTGAAACAACACTGTGAGATTGTGTATGTGTTCACCGTTTCTGGTCTCCGCGCGTCGCCTCAGACCCGCGCGTCGGCATTTTTAATTTTCTTGTTTTTCCCCTATGAAACGATGTCCAATTGCAGCCAACATTTCAACTAGGGTTATGAACGTTTGCCCAATTTGTGGGGCCGCTCGCAGCCACTATACTTTGTATATGGAAATTTTTGTCCCCGCGTATACAATATTGGAAAAAAAAAGATGGCTGAAAAAAAAAGTGCATCACCGCACTGATTTTGAAACCAACCTATGTCCAGAAACTGGAGACTTTTGTTTTAGGCCTATTAATGTTGCTTGTTTTCATTTGTCACCAGCATCGTGCGACGTGGGTCAAGTGGCGTGTAACGACACTACCTCTATGGTGTATTATAATGGAATCAAACGTGTGTGATGGCGAGGGCACTGTCCAAAAGCTGGTGATGAAAATAACTGCCCAAGTAAATA
Organism: Zoroaster sp. YZ-2022; assembly: GCA_029582265.1. Classification (NCBI taxonomy): domain Eukaryota; kingdom Metazoa; phylum Echinodermata; class Asteroidea; order Forcipulatida; family Zoroasteridae; genus Zoroaster; species Zoroaster sp. YZ-2022. Next base: position 17,096,643 of record CM055832.1, on the reverse strand, counting down.
AGCAGTACTGTTTAGAACTAAGAAAGACTATTTAACAAGTAAAAAGTTTTTATTTTGAAATGATTATACGTTTGTAGGAATAATTCTCCATTTAGTCGGCTAAAAGATGTAATAGCACCTGTATTTATTTTTTTACCGACAATTAATTTTACAGTAAACTTTTTTTTAATCGAAACACAGATGTTAATTTAGCATATAACATATTCACTAACTTTCAGATCCTTGTAGCGAGCCCATGATCCATCACGGGTCCGACCAGCCGCACGAACTCACGTCACCGCGGTTCCCCAATCCTTACCCGTGTCAACTGTCTGCATGTGGGTGATTAATACCGATGCGCCGAACGGCATCAGACTGCAGATTAGCAATTTCCAATTAGTACAACTTCGACTACCTCAACATTGGGGTGGGGGCTTAAGCAGAATCTGTGCTGTTGACTGCTCACCGGCACAACGAAGATAAAACTCTTAGGTTTAGGAGCAGCAACATTTTGCTGCAGTTTACGAGCGATGAAATTATTACTTGGCGAGTTTAAGGTCACGCAGCCATTGGTGAAGTTCGTTCAAAGCCATTGTGGTAGAGGTCATTGTTACTTTAAAAAAAAAATTGTTTGGATTTTGTTTTATTTTGTACCTGTCAAACATAAAGGGGAGGTTTGACAGTGCTGTCTTATCGCGCTGACACACTGGGCGATTGCCCGAGGCCCCACAATTTAAAGGGCCCCAGATTCAATTTGAAAAATAAAATTAAGGTTCATATTATGAAATAACGGTAGTTAATGTGAAATCAGGGCCTCCTTGTATGCAAAATGAATGTTGGATCTGGGCCATCTGGCGTTTAATTGATCTTTGGACCGAGGCCCCATCAGGAGCCTTCATGTGTTGGGGGGGCGGGGGTTGAGGGGTTAGGGCTGATACGTTAACTTCTTGAGGGCCTCAAATATTCAGACAGCCCTGGGGCCAGGCTAGAATCCTACTTAGACTGAAGCCCTATATGGTTTGTGATCTTTCAGTGATATGAATATCCTAGTCTTCGTTAGGCCAAAAAGTCTCCGGTGTAGTCATAGGTCGCTTTAGTCAAAATGATGACGCAAATTTATTTTGATAATTTTTTCCAACCTTTTTTTGGCCAAGTAGTGAAATACATGACTTACAAGTATACGCGGTTATTGGAACCAGACAAAATTTCCCATACACAAAAGTGGCTTCGTGGCTCTCTTAAAGAGAAGCCTCACTCTAAATCAGTTAAACGTTCATACACGTCGTTTAAATACACATAAGCAGAAATCCAATGGATCCAGCAATGTTTGGCTACAATTATTGTTTCAAAACAAAAATAAATAAATAAAAACTGGAGTCTTTTTGCATATTGATGACAATTTCTCCTTCTTTGAATTGTGCTGTTTTATCCCAGTCTTCGAAAAATCGTGTTTCCCAGGTTAAATAAATACCTCAATAAATAAAATAATAATTTAGGGAGGATGGCCAAAGTCATGGTACAGCCAAGCCTTTGAAGCCCGGCCGGGCTTTGGCTACCTAACCTCCCTCATTGTCTTTTGAGTCCTAATCCTGTAACAATACAGTACTTGTAATCAACATAACTTGTCTTCTGGAGGTCTAGCCCAGGCAAGCAGAGCTCATTATATATAGGCCAGTAGGCAGGGGAAAAGCCTGGGCCTGGCCAGGCTTCTCAAAGGCTTGGCTGTACCATGACTTTTGTGCTTGTCCCTTAGTTTTTCACCCAAATACATGTATAATGTAGCACATGGAATTCACCTAGTATCTTTTAACACATCTCAGAACAAGAACTTTTATCGATGATGAGGCATGTCCAGACTTATACCGATGTCACTCCACGTCCTTAGGACCACCCTTTGCCCTGAAAAAGGAGGCCTATTGTAATGGCTTCAGTGACTGCTTGGATCACAGTGACAGAAATGCGATGGCGGTTAGTACAATCACTCCTGGGTACAATTTCCATAGCGCGCTGCTAAGCAGACAATTTGCTACTAAGCAAATATTTCTCGTTTAGCGTTAAAACAGACTACCAGCCAAAATACACTTATGTTACGGAAAAAGCATCAGGTGACGGCAAATTTCAACTTTTGAGAGTATTTTTATTTGTTTATTTGTTATATATTTTTAAATTTATTCATCCTGGGTCCAATAGAACTGCTAAGCAGAGAATTTTGCCAAGCAATTTTTCGCTAAGCAATAATATAAAACATATTACCAGCCAGACTAACACTCATGTTATGGTGAAAGTTCGGCTAGTTAACCAACCTAATCTGTTATTATCTATGCGAAGTTATTCTTGTAAGCAATTTGTTCACTTTACCAGCTCTGTAGAAATTTATCTCTGTTCATGCAAGTGTGACGTAATTCCAAAAATAAACACGCCCACTTCACGTGCTGGAAAAACTCAAACGATCATCAGAAGGTATTGGAAATACATTGACCAACCCTTTTAGTAATATTGATCTCTGATCCATATTTGAGGCCAACGGATGGAGAATTTGTATCCCGAAGTGCGGGGGCTAACAACGTTGCAATAATTCTTGGCATAACTCGTGTTTGTATTGCTTGAGCACAATAGACTGCGGAAAGCAGTTGTTCTCGTGTGAGGGGAATCAGCAATACCTAATGTGGGAGTCGGTCTGCGATGGCACAATTCCGATTGCGAACCGTTTCAGGATGATGAAAACACAATGCGGTAACTTTGATGATACTCCTCGTAACAATGCAGTACCTTCCTAAGTTGAATCAAAGTGTTTTAAACATTTCCTTGCCAGTTTTATTTTGCCAGTGAAATTTAAAAGTACATAAGCACAAAATATGCGTGTGAAAAACTGTGAACCACGAACACTAAAGCGCAATTGACCGACATAGCAACAGTCGCCATGAAACTGTCCAGCCGATTAGCTAATCCGGGTTAGTTGATCATGACAGTCACGTGGTGTCTTTTTCTCTAACCCAAAATTGTTTTTTTTCCACAAAGAAATCCACGGTTGCCCTGCGACTTGCGACTGTTCTGTTGGGGAAAATGGTTTACGTGCGAGATGCAACAATGGATGAACGCCCGCTACGGTCAACGAGCTCGTAAAATGACGTCCGTGTTAGCCAGTATTAGCAGTACGAACATCCATATTTTTGGGTTAAATAATTGATACATGTTAACACTGAACTGGTGCTTCTAAAAAGTATCCTTACTTTCTTTGAATCAATAAAACATTAATAGCCAATCTGGAAAAGATTCAGCTAAATCTGTCCAGAAGTTTGGAAAAATGTAAAACATTCATTTTTCAAACTGAATTTTTTCTCACATTATTTTGGCTCCTTTACACTTTATAGTCTGCCAGTGAAGAGGCCAATGTATAATAATTCACAGCTCAATGAATGGAAGGAATGACTAATAAGAAGTTCATAAAAAACGCCCCCTACGTTCAGTTCAAATTCCAATTCCATTTGTTGTCCTCTTTCAGCAAGATTTAGCTGAATCTTTTCCAGATTGGCTATTAATATTTTTGATTCAAAGAAAGTAAGATACTTTTGAAAGCGGTTTCGTGTGATATAACCAATACCTGCTGTTAACCTCAAAAATATGAATATTCAAAAATTCATTTGCTTCCCGTTAGGATCATGATCCGTTTATGTTGATTTGGCATGGGTTTTTACGCCGGATGCCCTTCCTGACACCAACCCTCCAATTTGTCCGGGCTTGGGACCGGCACTAAACGCATACACTGGCTTGTACATCCCCAGTGGCTGCATTCGATTCCAGCCCTCTTGCTTAATTATGGTAAGTGTCTTGCTCAAGCGACACAAGCACCATGGTCGTGACAACGATTCGGAACTCACACACACATGACGACTCAACCATCAGAACACAAATCCGATGCACTAAACCGCTCGACCGCATGCACCCCACTAAATTCCAATTCCATTTATGAACGTAAAACATGCGGACATTGTGCGTGACACCCGATGCAACTCACGCCAAAGGAACAACATCGTCGCCAATGTTAGGCAGACTTAGTCGACAGGGCATGGAATCGGTGTCCTAATAATAATAATGAGTAATAATAAGAATAATAATAAAGATTTGTAGCGCTCATATCCACCCCTGCTGGGCGCTCAAGCGCGAAACAAGAAAAACATGAATACAAAACAATATAACAATGAAAAAAAAAAAATATGTACTGAGATACGCCATACAAGTATGCAATTACAAATACCATCATCTTTTGAAGGGTAGCGACATAAGATGAGTTTTAAGTAGTACTTAAATCTAGTTAGATGAAAACTCTGAGCGCGTACTAAATGCCTATAACAGGGTTTCCGATAAGATCATTATTACCAATGCCGGCTGCTGCATCGGCAGCCAATGACCCATGCGGTAGCTGCTTAATAATAATGATATTACATGCCCTGTCGAAAGTCTGCTCTGATCGCTGACGATATTGTTTCAAAAAAAAAACCCGCCAAACTCCAAACTACCATTCCAGCTTAAATTCCAGCGCTATTAAACACACTGAGCGCTGTCAGACAGGTGCGGACAGTGTGCCCGTGACACACTGGTAGTGCATGCGAAACGAATCGCGTGCAACTGTCGCTTTTGCGTGCGCTGTAACAACATCGTGTCAATATTCACTTCCATAATCGTTTCGATTTCCTTAACAGAGAACTGATCGAGGGCAATATGTCGACACTGAACGAAGGAATCTTTGAGACTTGAGAACTTCATACGTGCTGTAGTACATATTAACATACCTTATTCGCACCGTGCATGAGCTGTAGAGGGGCACGCCGTTGTTAGACCCTGCACTGTGGGCGAAAGGGCAGCGATAGTGCGTCGCGTGTTTTGCGATTGATGCGTTGCGCGGAATATCTCCAACAATGATTGGCTGGCAGGGAAGTTCACGCGCTTGGTACCATAACATACGCCCATAAAGTGTACGCACAACGCTCACACGACGCTTCAGCCTGAAGATCTGACGTGCGCTTTGCTGGGGGCGTGAGTTACGCCAGATCCTGGCCGTGCAGTCGCCATATTTTCCCACGCTGAACTTGGTAGCGGTTGGTAGCTAACGCGCCGGCCTCAGGAAACGTGACGTCAGATCTTCAAACGTGCGTTCCCAACATATCAATGAAATCCTTTGCGGTGGTACGCCTGGAGCCTGTCTATATCGCCCGATGGGGATGCCGACGGGGACCAATCTGACGACGCAAAGTAGCTATCATCAAGACACTGGTTGCAAATTCCTGCCGCTGAGGCTACGATACTGAACGAATAGACACAGGCTGTATGTTCCTGGTATTGAGAGAACACAACCAGCTCAGACCTGTTATTCGACCGCAATGGCGACTTAAATGTTGCATGTCTTTAAATGAAGTTTTAAAGCCACGCATGATTTTATCTTCTAACATCAAGTCTTGTTTCTGACGTTATTCACCGGTATTAATTACACTCATGTATTTAGTTGTAATGTCTGTGGTCTTTACGGAACAACAGCATATCGATATCGAGTTGAATACATTCTGCTGGTTGAGGAATCTGACGTCATTGTAAGTGATGACTGATATTTATGCATTGGAAATAATTTAAGGTGAGTTCCTTCATATACTGCAAAATCTACATAGTTAAATATCAATGAAAGGTATTAGACTAATGGGGTAAAAACGTCATCGAATAATTTTGCGCAAAAAAGGGTATGGAATGCAACTTCCAGTGTCTATAATGGCAGTCAGTGATATTATTAGCTATGGGAAAGGTTGAAAATATTTGACAAAATATCTTTAACATCTGATATTAGTACACTTCTGTTGTAACAGTTGCCTTTCTATACATTTCTTCGTACGGGGACATGTCGAAAACGACATGACAGAATTAAAAGGAGGCATATTTTCAAGAACTGATAATGCTAAAGGTTGTAAAAGTATTACGTTGGTGATGTGGGCAATCTGCAGGATCTAAAGCCAATAAAATAAAAACTCAAATTAATAAAATGCTGGACTACTCATCGCTTGCACATGACCACATGTGTATGCTGGCAGCCGAGGGCGTGGTACGAAGTCTTCCAGATTGGCCAGCGAAACATCAATCGAAATCAAATGCGTTTTAATATCGCATTTATTTACAGTTTTCAACGTTCGAATGTTTTTGTTTTTGTTTTGTTGACCAGAATAGCCTTTTTTGTTGGGACGACAGTTTACTATGAACTTCACCTAATCCGCTGCTGTGAAATAACAGTTCACTGTAAATTTCACACTGCAATTTCTGATGTCTCTTCCTCTCAGATATTGGCAATGACAATTCACTTAGTGATTTCACAACAGGGTCACGGTGCTCTCGATAATTAATGAGCTGCCCCAAAACTGCCACGAGAAGTTCATAGCGTTTTCACAGCGTTTTCTGTGAGTCCAAGTGTTTCATGGTGTTTCACAGTGTTGTGTCGTCATGGTACTGTGACTATTGTTCAAAACAGGAGAATGGATTTTCAGGGCATTTTCCGGGGTAAGTTATTCATAGTGTTACATCAGTTTCATATTAACACAGCACGTTGTTCAGTGTAATGTTTTTTCTCTTTCGGGGAAACGGTCAGTGCCGATTCAGTACACATCAGCGCCACGCCATCGATGGCTTAACTGGGCTGAAGACGTTGTGAAGTGAGGAGCACAGCCTGTCTGCTCTCTACATAATTGTAGCCCCTCTGGCGGTGAAATTGCATCCAGTGTCTTGATGATCGCCATTTTGGCATAAAGTCAGACTGGTCTCATAATACTATCCTGCTCATGGATTCAAGTTTGTAGGCCTAAGGTTTTAAAAAAAAATTTTTTTTTACGTATTATGACGGTAAGAAAATTTTCTTTGAAATTGGTTACATATAATAATTTAAGTATTCTGTTTATAATTTTATCAATTTCGAGAGAGCATTCTCTGTAATGTCATGTGCGTAAAAACTTATCATAAACAAATTGCTATGATTTTTACATATCCTCGTACGCAATGGTATCATTTTTTCCCTAAAACGCGAGGTTGTTTTTCAAGTCAATGCGCATGCCCACGGCAATTTTGATCAGGGTTATTAATCCCCCGTTGCAATTTATTTCGGAAATATTGATGCATGGAGATGGACAAAATAAATGGTTCTTACTATCGCGTCAAGGCGACCGAGATCGAAAGACGACGCACTAACCGACCTGCATTCACTGCAAACAGTGTGATGTGTTAATAAAGTATCTTAAAAATAATATTGATAAGTGCATCGCAATGTCATGTTGTCTCCATACTAGGGCCGCAGCCGGGGGGGTGGAGGTGTCGATTCTCAGTCGTGGAAATCAATCCTCAGTGGGCAAAATCATTAATAACCACAGACCCAGACTCAATGTCACAGTGTATAATTACCATGCTTGCTATTCTACGAATCGGACCTCATTCTGAAGACTCATCGCTACAACTGAATGTCCTTATGTTGACATCAAATTCAAGCTCAGGTTATTATAAATTACAGAGTATATTATACATTTTTTCATGATGGTGCGAATATGTTGACGATCACCGTCTCTGCTGCGACTTCAATCCGTCCCCTCAATCCACATTAACTGCGTCAACATACAACTGGGTCTCCGCTGTTCAACTGCGGCAGGCTGATGCCGAACGTCGATCCTGCAGGCTTTCATGTGGTGCTGGCTTCAGCGCCCTCATCGGCAACGCAGTGGTCATCTTCCTGGCGATTCAGGAAGACAGTGGGAAGACGCGTATGTACACTCGCTCGTCTTGGTCTGGCTATCAGATTTTCTTATGGTGTCTATATGATCACCATTATACCGTTGACACGCCATAAAAGAAGAGGTACTGCACCTGGAGCGCTCGGTGGAGGAACAGCGCCCTCTGCAAAGCGGCGAGGGTCATCTCCAGTTCTGTCATCAGGGCTTGGTATTCTTCATCGTTGATTAGCCTTGATCGGTACTTGTGCATTGTGCATCCACGTTCAGTCGTGCGACTTCAGGAAAGGTCAGTGTGGCTATCAGCGGCTTCGATATGGGTTGGTATTGCCTGAACTTGTTCCCTCCTCTCTCCCAGCGATTCGCATCTATGGGTTGTCCGATGTCTGCATTGGCCTGCCCGCTTATGCCAGACCCGTGGGTTATACTTTCAAAGCGGATGTTGGTGATTCATTGGAAGTAACAGCGCCTACTTAATACCAGAACCTTGGGGCAGCAAACCAACTGGTCATACTCCCATCGTGCTCTTTCTCGGTGTCAACTCGTCTGTTCATCGCAATCACTCTGCTACATCGCCATATTTGCAAAGGTCAGAGGTCAATCCGCCGCGTTAACTAGGCTCACACAGAGGACGAAATCAAGATGGCGTCAAGATGGCGATCATCGTTGGTTCGGATTTTCTGTGTTGGATGCCCTATCATCATGCGGAATCCTCTCCCAGACGAGCGTGATTAAAATTGAGCCGGATGTGCAACAGCTCGTTGTATTCGTGCTCCCATCAACTCCTCTCTCAACCATACCTGCACGATTGTTACGGTAATCTGGCCGTCGCCTTGGAACTCCTGCCTCAAATGCCTCTCAGAAAGAGTTCCGAAACCGAATGCGGAGGAGGCAATCCCGGGTTCAGCTTGAAGAAGAAAAAACGACTCTGGCTGTTGGATACCAACGTCACGGGACGGTGTCCAGTATGGAGTTTAAAAAGATATAATTTCGTTTGAGGAAAAGCCTCAATCCTCTTTGGCAGGTGCAACATCTATACAGTGGGGCATCGGTAGCCAGACACCTGTGGGAAAACACCTGTGGGGAAAACACCTGGGAAGGCCCAAACCGGTTCACCTGTTGGTCTGCTACCGGTAGTATACATAAAAACCTTCCAGGGCGAACAACACCACCTTCAGAATACCCCAACAGCGGGGACACTAGATAATCCGGTGAGCGGACTGAGATGAGAACAGGAAAGTAAAATTAAGAGCCAGACGTGCATATACACTTGTATTGGAAACTTGCTTCTATTCCCTAATGTCCTCTAAATAATTTTAAAGGAACTGTTCAAATTTTATTTTGTGAAGTGTGTTTAAGCCGTGAGACCAATGTGAACAAATGACGTCCAACTCGACTTTCTGCCGCTGTTCTTTATTGTACTGACTAGTTACATGAATCGGCCTGTTGGTTTGCCTTTCTGCTATTAAACGTTTAGCCACCACAGGCTATTACTTTATGCCTACGTGTATATGTACGTGTTCAAAGGAACTCAGGTGCTGAACACACATACAATGATCTTCATTGTTCCTCGCTGTACAATGTGTGCATGGTCAAATGCTCATCATATAACATAATAATACCCTAATAATGTGTGGATTTATATAGCGCACGTATCCACCAACTAAGTGGTGCTCAAGGCGCATTATATTGTATTATCCCTGCTCATAAGGCTCATAAGGCTCATAAATCGTTCCCTGAAACCATCTCAATATTATACTCCTATAGCAGGGGAGTATGCAGCTCAATTGCTGCCATTTCTAGCGCATATACAGGTGCCATTTAACCCCTGGGTGGAAGAAGCAATTATGATTAAGTGTCTTGCTCAGGACACAAGATGTCATAGCCGTGATTCGAACCCACATTCTGTTGCTAACACCCAGAACTTGAATCGGTAAGCTAGAACCAACTCGGCCACGACACCCCATGACGTTTGACGCGTTTGTCAGGAGCGCCGCACAAAACGTCTGTTATTATAGCATGTAGTTGGGGTCAACAGTGGTCCGGAGCCTGGACGTGAAACCCAACTTCTTTTTATTTATTTATTATTATACTTTTTTTTTTTTGGGGGAGATATTGCAGTTGTAAACCATGTATTAAGCTTTTAGTGAGGTAAATGTTGTATGCCTGTGGGCGCCGCCCTAAGGCATAAATAACACATTTGAATGAAGCAGGTAAAAAGTAACATGTTGGTTTATAAAATTGACTTTTATAATATTGTATGCTAACTTTTCTTTTATTATACATCGCCGATATATATTTTAGGAAATCAGAATATATACTGTACATGTGCATATATGTTTACATTTTAAATAGGCTTTATGAACACAATAATTATACAACTGTACAATTATGGCGGCTTACATTAAAAATTATAAACTAAAGGAGTACTACTAAAACGCTGTGCGTAGCTCACAGCAAAGTTAGTAACTTTTATTTACTATTTACTGAACAACGCTAAATTAATTGCATTCAACATATAATGATCGATCAATTTACTTTTATATATTAAATGCCATGCATTTCGCTTCATGGGCACTAAATATCTGCAGAAACTGATAAATGTAGTCTTATAAAGCATTAACCTAGCCTTCCCAAATCCTCTTTGCCAAAGTGAAGGATTTTGAATGATTGAGGGCAGATGTGATTATTTGCTTTGGTGGATTATGGAGGATTGGGATTTATCAGGCTATATTTGACACTGGATGAAAATGGAGGATTGAGGAATTTACATGGTACATGTTGGTCTGTCAAAAAAAATGATTTTGGAGGATTGAGGTTGTGGGCATACTTGCCTCCCAGCCTCCATGGCACTGTAACCACCAACCATGTTTGTTATAGTGATTGCAAGGTCAGCGTTGGGGTCAGTGGTCACTGTTTGTTGCTCTATGCATGCAGGAGGGTCCCTGGCCCTGGGCCATGTACATATATCCTGGGTAGAACCCAAGCTAACCACATGTGTGCATACATCATTACATGTCATCTGCATACAATGGTAAAGTGGTCGTATTGCTTGCTTAACCTTTACTGAAAGGATTTTTGGGGATTCCAGGTTATGTGTAAGCAAATGAGCCCTAGGGGTTAGGAGTTTCCTCCTCTGGTGAGTGTTCATCTGTTTGAAGACAGTCAGTCAATAGCCTTACTGAATATGCAAGTTACACAGGGACCAAGGATTGAGTGTGATGATTGATTTCCTTGCCCCTTTCACCTCTGTGGACCCAGGTTGTAATCCCACTCCAGCTCAATTTGTCAAACATGTATGTAGTATTGGGTTTCACAGTACGTATCAGTTAAAATTCTTTCCCAAGGAAAATTGATAAACATCTGTCATCAACTTTAGGGCATCTCAGTTCCCTGTTTCATTTGGAACGTTCCTTTCAGGATGACAACTTGCGTTCCCAAAGCGTTCCCAATGATAACAGCAGCAGTTACAAAATGGGAACATTCCTTACCGGGAACTGAAACAGGAAGCGGCCTGTATTCCCAGGGAGAACAGTCTGCATTCAGATGGGAACAGAGCAGTGTTCCCAAGTTTGGGACAACTCCATTACATTTTCTAATTTTAAGCCACTATACACTATTGGTAATCTCGATAAATCAAACCCCCAAGGTATTCTGTTCTGGCTGAACCTTCCTGAATCCTCAAAATCCAAATCAGTGCACTTTTGAAACATGCCCATATCTTCAAAAGCACCGTGCATTTCATTTGATCTTTCATATTCCAGCACTTGTGGCGGCTGTACTTCTTTCCAGGTAGTAATTTTGCCCCATGTTGAAGGAGGTGAAAGTACCAGTTTCTAACAGTAATAAATTTTTCCCCTCAAAAGTGCCCTTAGAGGTTTTGATAGGATTTGGGCTACTCTCCATGGTTAGGGTTAATGGTTTGTCATCAAACTTTATGCTTGGTGTAAAGTTCATGAGTGGTACATCAAACATTCAACTTGAAATATTTCGGTAATGGTAACCTTTTCTATGACTGCAAGGTCAAAATCAGCCATGAAATATTGATATAACGCGAGTGCTATATCTCATGCACTTAAAAATAAAAAGGTCGAACACTGTCAAACCTTATGTGTGGTAAGTACATAAATACAGGTCTTGTATTGATGAGGGTGGTCAAATGACACTGAAGACCAGTCAAAAATGCCTCTGTGTTGCACATTGGGTCCAACAAGTCAAAACAGGCAGTTGACTGGTTTTGACCACTGTGAGTATTTTCTAAAGTTCAGCCCTAAATTTAGGAGGGTTAAGAAATCCGCAAGGGAAACTTCAGGTGGGTACATGTACATAAATGCATAGCACATGCTAATTTACTTGAGCAGGATTTGAACCTGTGCCTCTGGGTTACCATGCCGGTGCAGGGTTCGACCTTAGCAGTCTTCCGCTCGCCAAATGCGAGGTGAAAACGGCGGCAAGGCGAGTCAAAACCCTTCCTTCCACTAGCCCGCTGGGCGAGATCAAAATATTTGTCACCGATGGGCCTGACCCGCCTATCAGCCCTGAAATTACACGGCATCACGACGGCAATTGCCGTCAATGCTGCCCCTCACCCTCTGCCACTTTCACGGCAACGGTTGCTGTGCTTTTCTCTACATTGCCGTTGTGCCCACTTGTTTAACATAGTATTTTTACTATGTACATCTTCTATACTATAATGATCGTTAAGTCGCCATCTTTGTTAGTGCAAACACGGGGCGCCGCCATCTTTGTTTCAGGGCGCCGCCATGTTTTTTTCAGGGGCGCCGCCATGTTTCTTCGAGGCGGCGCCATGTGTTCGCGTCAACTGGCGCCCGCACCCTGCTGAATTGATGCGTCCTGGGGTCAATTCCGGCGGAACCCGTAGGGTTGGGGTCTGCGTTGTTGGTGTTCCAGAGCGTCACCCGCGGTTGCGTGGATTGCGTGCAACGGCAGCCCGGACACCCGCAATGATCGTTAAGCTTGGTCGGGTGACTTCGCGGCTATCCTCGGTGATCGAGGGTCGGGCGAAGGTGCCAGATGAGGCGAACACTCCCTGACCTGCTGTGGTTATCCGGACAAAATGTCTGGTTGGCTGTTTCAGACGGACCCCCTGATTTGGTCTTATTTTTCATCAATGAACTCCCGTACCTACACGTGACCTTTGTGCTCAAAAGACAATTTTCATCAACATTTACAACACGTTTGGAATGTTTGTTGTTTGTTGTTTGATAATAACACAATAAAATACCAAACATCCGTAAACATTTTAATCCAACATGAAGCAACATTGGTTGGGTTACTCCATGGCTTTTCGGTGAGCGTTGGTCAGGAGGCCGGGTGCCCATACCACCGACAGTAGTGACCGAACTGCCGCGTTCGCGAAATGTCCTACGATTCTTTCTGTTTCAGACGGACCTCCTGATTTGGTCGGTAATGACGTCGGTGTATCGACTCGACTCTTTGTTGATGCATTTATTTCGCATGGCTCTTTTAGTCCTAGGTCTTAGGGACGTGACCAAGAGCTTACTGATTATCACAACTATCTCCAAACATCAATAAACAATTTTAATCAACATGATCAACATTTACAAAACCATTTTGTTGTTTGATGTTGAATATATAAATACCAAACATCAAATTAACCTCAGTACCCATGTAATACTTTTGAAAGCCTGCTTGGTATCCAGACGCCATGTCCTCGATTGTGTACAAAGTCTATGGAGAGTTCAGTACACTTTCAAAATAAATTTCTTAACCACAATGTGAATTATTTCTCAGTCCCAGATTCATTATCTTTTTGGAGAGTTCACTGCATTTTCAAAAGTAAAGTTTAACACAATTTAAATTCTTTCTGGTCCCAGATTCATATAATATATATTATAAAGATATATTTATAATATAGGCCCTATGTTGCAATAATATGCTATTATTTTATTTTGATTCTGTATTCCTCAACTTGCTGATTTGTAAAACAATTTTCAACCTGATGAAATAGGGACTCTGACCTTTGATTTTACATACATAGAAGTAGAACTTGAACTGTTAGAAAAAGCCAAAATGATTTCCACAATTGCCAGTGTAGATACCATCAGTCTTTCAACTTTGAGGTAATATAAAACGATTTCCAGATCTGACAATCACAACAGCTTATGCACTTAGGTTTCAAGGACATTTCTCCACACAAAACAATTTTTGGGGAATCTGTTCTCCCAATTTTGAATATTTTAAAAAGGTTTTAAAACCTACCGCAGCGCCATATGACAATTTAAACTCAAACTGCGTCCTATAGCCTTATATAATTAAGAGGTGGGGGCCTCAGGAAAGCAAGTGCAGATTTCATCTGCAAATTTAATGTTATTCATATTTATTTCCCCTTTTTCCTTGTGACTTGAAGGGCCATGCAATCCAATTTCCACAAAGAGACTTGTTTGTGCACATATCTGTGTCTGAACTGTACGAAAATATACTAGGATACCCGTTTTCTGTGTACATGTATTTCTTTTCAATTACATTTATTTATTCAATATTCACTGTCCTACCATGTTAAAAACCCGAGGCGCTGTTGTATTATATCCACTTTGACTTTTGCATGCCCCCCCTCAAGGTGTAATTAACACAATCATAAGCTCATTCTAAGAAATGATGACCCTTAAAATTGCCCCCTGCAAATTAAGACCCGGGTACCCCATGGCCATTACATTATAAACCAGCAAAGGTGGCACAAAAAACCCCGCAATTTAATACTCATCTACCCCCCATACTAGCGGTGCCGCGCTTGAAGCGCAGCATCATTGCTAATGTGAGATCTCACAGGAAAAAATATATCGCCGCCACGCGCACCGGCTCGGTGCGGACCGGTGACTGCGCTTTACTAAGACTCGATTCACGCACGCAGCAGCCATTTTGGAATTAATACTAGTAGTCAAAAGTGCCTGGCGCCATAAACCAAAATGATACAAAGCGGTTACCAGGCAATATATCGGCCGCTTAATTCGTTGTACGAACTTGACCCTTACTAATGCTCACTGGTTGGTGTCAACGGTACCCTGAAAACATAAACACTACGCCAGGCATTCGCGGGTACCAGCTAAAGATAGCATGACGGCGTTGGGGTGCATGCAACGTAAATAATACACATGCCGAGTCTGTACCTGAACGTACATGCAACGTGTGCGTACGCGTGTGCATCCAGGATTGCATCGTACGCATCGATCATTGCCACTGCTTGGAATTTTTCCCAAGTCTGGGGTTTCGCCACCAGCTTGGGATCTTGGAAAAAAAAACGAAAAGAGGCCAAATCTTTTGATTTTCAGACGGAAGTACCACAATAAATTGTTTAAGCATATTTTTAATAATGTTTTGTGAATTATTATTTAAATACTAAGAAATTCGCTGAATAGGGCTGCTCCATACCACAAAGTAGCCAGGTCACTGGGTGGTGTTTGCGGGTAGACAGTCAGTGATTGGTGTATACTGCTAATACAGTGCATTATGCACACATGGGAGCTAGAACAATGTGTCTAGTTCCGCCCTTTGCAACGTTGTAGCATACTCTTGAATTGACCAGCATCTGTCTATTTGTTTTGCAATTTTAGGTTGACCGTTGCCCTGTCCATTAATTTGATGTGTATCCAAGATCGTAGGCGCAGATCAGCTACAAATCACACAACTTTAAGCGGTATACTATGTAGCCTGCAGTTGTAGGTTTAATAAAGAATACAACTGATATGAAACAGTATGGTATCAGTGGATACAGGACCAGCTTCAAGTGCCTGTACCTGATGTGATTGATCTTCTGCTATTGTAACCTCCCAAAGAAAAAAAGATTGAAATGGTACAACCAATAACCATTCAATACAGGAATGACTGAGGCTGGTGGAAGAAAAAGACTGGCTCTCGGTGATCCATCAGATAAGTATGGAGCCGTTTGCAAAGGTGTGTGACACTAAATTCAGGAAACCCCAACAAGACAAGCGATCCTGCTAAATCACAAGGTCACAAAACACAAGAGCACAGCTTCACAGCAAAAACGAAAACTGTTAATATTAATACTTTCTTCAGAAGGCAGAGCCAGATGAAGAGAAAAAGTTACGGAGCTGAACTTCCTCACTTGAGCTTTATGTGGCCCGGCATCCCACGTCCCTTTTTACAGGCAGACCATCTTGTAGAAACCCTCAAACAGATGTTTCCAGATAGTAAGACAAGCTCAAAACATGTCCTAAAAACACACACAAAAAGCCTGTTACACGTTACAGAGGTATTGCACGAGAGGAGCGTCTGGTATCACGAGATGTGCAAAAGCAAGTTCTCTTTGTTGATAGATAAAGCACCGATGTTTCAGTCAGTCAGGTACTAGCTGTGGTGGTAGAGACTACTGATGAGGACAAACGGCGTGAAACTGTTGATATTTTGCTTGACACAGTTGATGTGAGCGATGCTACTGCAGCGGGACTCTACGGTAGCAGTCAAATCTCTTTGAAGAAAGGAGATTCCTTTTAACAATATGAATTTACTTTTGCCATTGATAACTGCTCTACAATGATGGGTTCTCACAGTGGTTTTCAAGCCTTTTTGAAGAAAGATATTCAGGCATCTTCATTCTTGGATGCATTTGTCATTCTTTTGCATTATGTACAAATCTGTGCAAGTATATCTGCCTCCATCGTGCCTGAAGTATTCTTAAAAAAGATGTCTGCTGCTGCTTTTTCGAGTATCAGCGTCAACATGAATTCCGTGCACCAGTCCAAGAGAAGCAATACAAAGCACCAACACACCAAATGTTAAACTCTCATAAACCCATTGGATTGTCTCGAGGAAGAGTAATTGCCCAGAGTCTTAGAACAATAGGGATGTATTAGGAGTTGTTCTTCAGGGCCAAATTACGAAAACAAAAATTGATGGAGCTACCAAGCATCTGCAAACAATGACAACAGCCTGGAACCAAAAGCACACATGTTGTTGTTTCTCAACTATGTTCTAGGTAAAGTGAGATGCCACCATGAATGTGGTAGATTTCAATCTGAGCAATTCAGACTTAAGCAAAAGTGCACGAAGTAGAATCTCTGGAAATATATCGACACAATACCTCACAATGTTCGTGAGGATGATGGCGTTTGACAACAAGAACTATCTGATATCGACCCATCAAAACCCCAAGACTCCAGAGAAACAATGGAAAGACATCAAATCCTGGTGGCAGATTACGAAGCTCTCTTGAAAAAGGCGAACCTTGCGGGACAAAACTAGTAGCAGTTCGATTGGACTGCGCGCAGTGATATTCTTAGTAGTGCTTTGTCACACACCGATGCAGAAGAGGTTTGCCTTTGAACAAGAAAGTGTCATTGCACAGCTATGCATCCTTGATCCATCTGAGGCTATCTCTGCTGGAAGGCAGAAGTCTATCATAAACATTGCAATTCCTTTAACCCTTGTTGATGAGGAACACTTGGATGAGCTACAAGATCAATGGATGCTTTTCTATACCAAGGAGGTATAAGCAAAATGGATAATCATACTCCATGTCATTCATGGGCATGAACTCCAGACTGATAAGGAAGGATGAAATAATCAGTCTAGGTTTGGTCTACTGTCGCAATTCAGTTGTGTGTGGACTTCTCGTACTGCCACATTCATCAGCATCGTGGAAAAAGGGGTGTTTTCACAACTGAATCTGTAAACAAACAAACAAACAGATTACACCTAGAACTGTTGCAAACACGAGCTTCTTGCTAAACAGGCCATTTCTCGTCAAAGTGCCAAAATGCTGCACATGGACCTGTCATCAGAGTACTCTGATCCAATGATGTGAGTACCAGGGCGTTGCCTGTGACATCATGTGTGTAGATACAGCAGTTAAGGATAGGATGAGACCCTGTCTCCATGACTCATGATTTAACGATCGATGAAGAAATGAGGTGCCCCTTCCACATCTATCTTAGGTAAGTTATCCCGGTGAATATATGCAAATGACTGAGATCAGAAGGGTTTGTATTGGATTTGTGCATAGCTTGGGAAATCTTTAGGAATTTTCAAAGTGACAACATTGCATGTACTTTGTGTAATGGCCAGGGTTTTTGGTGGTCGTCAACATGCTATCAAAGGGTCGACTAGCAAATAAAAAGGTGAACAATACTGCCCACATCAAATGCATAAAACTTTTTTTTTTTTTTCGGGTTAACATTGTGTTTTATTTATTTTAATTGGTGACATAAACTACTTTCGTGTTGCAATACTGTTTCTTCATGTAGGCCTACATGCAATAAAACCAAACGGAGACAGATAAAAGAAACTTTAGTCTTATTGTGTAACTTTGCTGAATTGCAGTTTGTTAAATTTCATTGTTTTTTTAAACATTTTTTTAAAAGATTGCCTTGGTGCCCTTTACGTTTTTTTTATGTTGCCGTGATGCCCT
This sequence comes from Zoroaster sp. YZ-2022, assembly GCA_029582265.1. Taxonomy (NCBI): domain Eukaryota; kingdom Metazoa; phylum Echinodermata; class Asteroidea; order Forcipulatida; family Zoroasteridae; genus Zoroaster; species Zoroaster sp. YZ-2022. The sequence goes on along the minus strand of CM055832.1, from coordinate 17,078,511 downwards.
TTAAAATCTTAAAAGTGCTGGTGCCCCTGATTTTTAATGTTTTCATTATTGTTGTGTTCAGTTGGTTAGAAATAAAATAACAAATGGCCTTCTTCATTTCCGAATTAAAAGCAATAAAAGCATTACTGTACACTAATGTGTACTGATCTTTTCTCTGTTATTAGATAGAATCGTTATTAATTAAAAGAAACATTAGTATTTCTCAAAACAATATGTACATAATAATAAAGGTAACTGACAGCTGTTGTTTATAATGCATTCACCAGTGCAAAATGCTAAATTACTAAAAACGATGATTTGATTAAAAGTATTTTAAAAAAACATCATCAGGCGAGTGAAAAGGCTTGCGGGAGCAGGGTTGTAGCTTCCTACGCCCGGGTCAGGCGTACGCCAGTCGGGGCCTAACCCGGCACTTGCCCGCTGGCCGGCGGCACCAAACATAAATTGATGTTCTTACCGACCCGGCCGCTGTAATTGTACATGAATATTTCATTAAACAGTAATATTCTTCATTTCACACAAGTTATTTACCCACTATTTTGAGGACTTTAGTCTATAGATCATTAAAACATCATGCGATATTATAAAATAAATCTCCAGTTTGTGTAGTACAAACAAATACCACTAATTAGCATTGTTATGACGTCAGGAAAAGACCTAGAATCCCTGTTACTGATTGGGTGCGCTATGCAAGTGGAGCTGATGCCACTAAATCTCAGCGTGCAAATGATACGTGTCTTTGTAATGTCGATATCGTAATTTCAGGTTGGATATATAAGCGACTTACCGTAAACGTTTGCAAGCTTACCCCCCGATGTGCTCAGTAAGGAAAAATTATTCGTCGTCTCCTCCAGCCATTCATGAAAAGTTTTGTGAACGTTTTTTTGGAAGTGTTTGCTCAAAATAATTATGCACTTTTCCAGAAAAGTATCTGCTTTTTCTCTCAGCCACACCCCTTCCTAGCGCGCGCGAGGGCATGACAGATACGGCGTCGACGAACCACGGCATCCAGCGAGGAAGCCCGGCAAATTAAGACATTCATTCTTCTGCGGCCACACATCTTGGGTATTCCAACTGAACTGACCGGGAACTGATCACGCTACCGAGTCACCGGACCACTGTGGTTGTTATGCCGAAACAAAACTATGCCTATTGGCGGATTAAACAATGCATGTCATTTCTTAATTTCATAAAACAATGTTGTCAGGTGCATTTGGAGGCACTCCTTCACAATAACCGTTCTTGTAATATCGCTATGAAAATATCATACATTATACAACAAATTATCGAAAAGTGGGCCCTCAAATCCGATAAAAGCTAAAACCCAGGGCTTCACCCTCGGCCCCACGGAGCGTTGCCCCGGACCCCACCTTAAAGGCGGGCCCTGGATTTGGCGGGGCACCGCTCCGTTCACTCCGGCTCTCGCTGCAAATCGATAAATTGGCGGCCTCCAATTTGGTCTGGTGACAGCCCCTATGCTGGGCTAGTGAAAAGTTTGGTTACTAGCCCGGGCCCCGGTGGTGAAAAAAGTTAAGGGAAAACCCTGCAGTGTTCTGGTTAAGATGATTACAAAGACAGTACAGGGTCTCCTTAACCCTCATACTACTACTAGGGTCAAAATCTGTCAAAATTTTGATATACTTACTTGAATATATCTGAAGTGAGCTTAAAAAGTCAAACACTGTAATAGTACATTTCCAGGTCAAAATGGGTCAAACCATTTGGTAGTAAAACGTGTCTGGTATTAGGCAGAGTGACAGTAAAACCAGTAAAAAATGCCCCTGTGTGCACATTAGGTCAGCAGTCAAAAACAGGCAGTTGGCTGATTTTGACCTCCTATAACAACTTCCCACTAAAGTGCAGCTAAGGTAGGAGGGGTTTAATATGCACTGGACTGTGGGTTAAGTTAGTGAGCACTGGTACAGTTACCCAGATGGTCATTGCAAATCCTCAAATGTTTTCTTTATTGTAATTTATTTAAATTATATCTGTCTTGAGTCGACCCGCTGTGTAATTAGTGAAGTAATTTTTCAAAATTGATTTCCTTTAAGTATGATAGAGGTTCTACATTGGAGAGACTAATGCCCACGTCATAGATCTGTCATCAATGTATACTGTGTGATTCCGGTGCCTCCTTGTCCTCTGCAGTTTGGTCCGCGTGGTCAGATCCCATGTTGCCTTGATCTTTGTAACTATCGATTAGGCTGTCCAGGCATACTCCGTGACGCAAATTGCCATATATGCTTGGCGGCCGGAATGGCCTGGGAGTCACTTTCTGGGACAGCGGTGACTGATCATGAGTACTAAGATGGTCAGTCCTTCACAGGCCTCCTGGTGGGTGTTCAGTGGTTTTATTTACGTTCCACGATGGGGCAATGGTCCCATTTTTCCTTTTCCCCAGTTTGCTTGTTTCTGTCCTGGCTGAGCGACCAAGGTTGAGTCAAAGGGTATCCAAGGTGGGTGAGTCTCCTCGTGGCGTTGAGATTGAGTCGCATCCTTTGAAGTGTTGATGGGATTAGACACAGCAGATGCTGAACATGCTGTCCGTCCTCGGAGTTCGGCAGACTAGCAAAATCCGTTCGTGGAAGGCAGCGGCGAGGTGCACATCCCTGGAGCTTGGGCTTATTGCAGCCACTGTCTACCACTTTCCTCCTGAACCGTCGTAGCTCACTGGCTCAACCGCCCTTTTCCCTTGTCGCACCACCAGCATAGATGCGGCCGTTGGGGTGCGCCCAGAACAGTGGCTCCGTGCAACTTGCATTGAAGGCGGCGTGTCCATTTGTTTGCCCACGACGCCGTGAGCGTGAAATTCTTTGCGTGTATGACATTGGGATATTCAGTATACACTCCACCTATTTCATGGATGAAGAAGCACAGAGATGATAAAGAAAGCCAAATAGAGGTCTTCTTGTCAGATGTCGGTGCAGGCCAAATTGTTTGACCTTGATTTGGAAATAGGGTGTTTATGTTTGCTTTTGAGAAAGACACTAGGTTCAAACGTAAGTGCCTTTTAACCCTCTGGCTAAGCTGCACTTTGGGGAAGTAGCTGGGGTCAAAACCAGTCAACTACCCGTTTTGACTATTGTTGAAATATTTTACAAGGGCATTTTGTTTGGTTTTCTTTGTCATTTTTGTCCACCTGAACAATACCGAGACAATACTTTTACCAGTCAAGAACAGGTTGAACAATGTTGAGCTGCTGCGTGTAGCACTGCGTAAGGTTTGACGTTTCCGGCTTTAAGCGCAATAGATATACCTTTGATATATCAACGGCTTTAGCTAGTTGCAACACTTTTAGTAGTAGGAGGGGTTAATTCTTTTTGCATTTATCTTTGGTTCTTTGGTTGGTAAAACGGTTTCTTAACGACTCACATGTACATGTACATTGAATTCTCATTCATATCTACAATTTAATTATAATTTTACAACAACCCATTTCAGTATCTGACCATTATTTTGGTGGTGATATAAGATTATACTGTATGATAATATAATGCCCCTCATATGTCTGGTTTTGTGGTTGTGACGACATATTGCAGGGCATAATACTCTGGAGAGTCTGTGTTTGCAAAATATTTAATCCCAATAATAATAATAATAAAAGACATTTATCAAAAGCGCGCTCCTGGTAGGAGACTATAAAAACCAAGGCATTATAATGTGCTTAAAGAGGCAATTAACAGGACTTAAAAAATTTTTAAATAATAAAATTAAATATTAGAGAAATAAAAAATATATATAAGTTACTTAAATGTAGTGCCACAAAAGCGGAAACAAATGGAAGCAGTTTGAAATGAGATGGCAACTAAAATAAAAGTATAAAACTGGAAGAAGCGGTTTAAAGTATGATATAAAAATACCTTAAAGCAAACCAAAAGCACATAAAGATTACATTTAAAACACCCAAAAACAAACAAGTTGAATATTGAATAGAAACAAGAATAATAATGTGACTGCAATTACAAAGGCGCAACCATTCAACCGACCGAAAATACGTCCACAAAAACCATAGGTTAAAAAACAAAAAGGAAGAAGTAAACCTTGATTAAAACGTGCAGTCCATTTAGAAACTTGGAAAAATGTAAATGTTAACCGTCGAAATAAGTGAGTCTTGGGAAGATTTAGAAATGTCAGTGATTCTATGACGAACATGGAGTTCCACTGGTAGGCAATGGCGTAGGAGAAGATAGCTCTCCGATGAACTTGGATTTAGGTAATTTACAGGCCTAGAGGGGGCGAGCGGACTTCGTGGAGGCATGAAATTCGAACTGGGGTATATCGTTCAACCCAGATCAGTTTCTTCTTGGTGAGGTGTGTCCAGGTGGCGCTTACACTTTAATCAGCAGAATTTTGAAATGATTCTTTTCCTGATGGCCAAGTGAAGCTCATACCAAAGTGGTGATATATGCGTTCTGGGTACACGTAGAACCAGGCGAAACAGCGGTATTCTGCACACGCTGCGGTTTAGCAATCTCATTTTCTGGCAGACCTGTAGAACGTAGGTGCAGGCATCTAGCGTGATGTAACAGTAAAGCCACCAGCTTGACATGGAAGCTCTCATCCAGATACTTTCAGATCTGTCCAATTTTCCTAATCCCAAGCAGGGCAGATTTGCATATAGTTCATGAAGTGTCATATTGAGGATGCATCAATAACAGCCAAAGGGTTGCGAGCATAGTTGGCTGGATGAATGGTTTGGGTCCCCGATAGTGATGGCTGGTGGATAAGGACAGTGCTGAACTTGGAGGTGAAGTGCAAGAGCTCAGTCTTACACTCATTCAGCACTAATTTATTGGCAACACCGTGATTTGATGTCATTCACTGGCGTTTGTTCTTTGATGGCTTGAGTTACGATCCTTAGGGTGAAGGAGATAGATCTGGAACATCATCAGCATAAACCTTAGCACGACTGAAGACAATGGGCGCTATGATGCTCCTGGATAGGGCACTGTGGAAATAACACTGGCCCAACAACTGAACCTAGCCAGTACACGCAGAGAACACCAGTGGGAAGCAGACACGCACTCCTCAATGTCAACAGATTAGATGCGGTCTTATAAGTATGACGAACCATCTGGAGAGTTATTGCCCGTGATGCCATAACAGTTATACCTGTCGATGAGCAACTGATGATCGATGATTATTATGATGAGAACTTCAGGGTCAACAGTACAACCGCGGTCTCTTTGCGCTTGTCCGGCAGACACAATATCACCCCTGCTGCAGTAGAGCCATCTCAGTGCAGTAACCTCGGCGATGGAAGCTGATTGCGCAGTGGAAACAAATTGAAGTCATCAAAGTAATCTTGAAGCTGGTAAGGTGCAATTCTCTAGATCACACGGCAAGTCACCGGTTTGAAATCGGCCGATAATTAGAAGAACATCTACAGATCAAGGCAGCTTTTTTCAATGGGGGTGTGACTCGGCGTGTCTGTTTGAGAGATGTGGGAAGTGGCCGTCAACAATGAGGCAGTGATGATTCTCGTGATAGTAGGTACTAGCTGGTTATACGTAGCCTTGAAGGCCTGGTAGGAAGAGAGGTCCTAATGGGCAAAGATGTAATGGAAGGCGATTTAATTGACCTCAACACTGACTGAGACCTCGGAGAATTCACTAAATCGCTGGTGCATGTCTCAGGTAATGGGACTGCGTTACTGGGCAGATGCAAGCTGAAGTCCATCCAGCTTCACGGACTTTTGTCGTGAAAACCAGCATGTATCAGCGAGTTCATTCCGACAGTCATGGTGGGCAAGACCTTGGTTACATACAGAGGAAAGCTTCTCAGCTAACCGGAAGAGGTCACGTTGGTTAAAGCGCCAGCTATCCCAGTTACCAGTGGAACTCTGATTTTTAAGGCAGAGGAGATTTGTGTATTGGATGCACTTCTCCTTGTAGGTTCTTTATCCACACGTGAGACTAATTTCATCAACTCCGTTCACGCAGTGATATATTGTTTAGCTGCACGATGTCTGTCCGGTATGCCCAGGTGCGTGGCCCGATATGTGGTCGATCCATCACTGGTGCGTGTTCATCGAGATGCCTTGAGCTTGTACGTGAAGACTTGACAAAGTCTGGGTCAATTCCAGCGGGGCAGTACAGCGTTGATGTTGTGATGTCATTTAAAACTTCGATCATGTCGATGTCACGAATCTTACGAGGAGGATGCTCTTTAGACATAATTGGAGGGGCGGGCCAATGTTGAGCTGACCACTTGGCCACTGCATGATCGGATGGTAAGTCACTGCGTGAATTGATGGGAGGTCCGCGAAGGTCTCATCGTCTAAGAACAAAGTAAGTCAGGGTATAGTTTTCCGGAATGTGTGGGGCGCTCCGTGTTGCTGTAAACGCACAGCTCAGCATGTTGAAGAAGGAGGCTTCATGTTATCAGCAACATCGGCGTGTAGACGTTGGAAATCGCCAACTAGTAGTAATGTCGGTTAGCAGATGAGGTGGTTTCGCATAAGTAAGTTGAGAATTCATCAAGGAACATGGATGAAGTATGGCGGTTTTACAGTTTGGGAGGTGGCTGATAAATTACCATAAGCGAAAAAGATGATGATAGAAGACATCACATCGAAATCCAGCAGCTCCATTTGAAATGAACATTGATTTATTTGGAGGGCTGAAGCTTAAGACCATCCTGAACAAGGACGGCGTAATCTCCTCGCCTTTTCCTTGCTTGGGCGAGGGACTGATGTGGGTGGAAGAGTGTGGTTGACGCAAATGTATTCTGTATATCAGCAATGAGTGCGTTATCACCGATCATCACCAGACAGCCAGGTTTCAGTGAAGGCTGATGATGTCAAGTTTATTGTCGATAACAAAATCACACAGTGGAGGCAGACTTGGCTTTAGCCTTTAAGCGTGATCTAGCGTCTCCGCAGTTGCCAAAATGCACAGGTAATTTATTGATCTATTGCCATGACAAGGAAAGGCGTTGGTAAGGTTAGCCATATTGACGAGTGCGTTTAAATTTCCTTGAATTACACATCGGTGCAGGAGGCGGTTACACAAACAATAGGTCTTTTTCTTATGACATCCAGCCACGACTAGCCTCGAAACTGTGCAAGGGGGGCCCCGGGAGTTGACGATGACAATCAGGAACTAGGTGCTGTTATTAAATAGGTTTCATTGTGAGTTATTGATCCATGTGACGGTTTTGAGAAAAAAGACAGTTAACACTGGTATGGAGGGAACGCCGTAATGTCAACGTTGGCTCAGCTAACTGTACACTCTAAACCAGCAACATACAAAGATTACAAATGTCACCCAAAACTCACAGATTTCAGTCAAAACACATGGTTTGGTATTGCAGGGTTCGACGGCAACTAGACAACAAACACCACAATGTAAGAACACCAGATAAAACAAAGGAGGATTAACAGTAAAATCATTAAAAATTTACTGACAGTCAACGGAAGAAGCAGCAGCTGTTGATCGTAGCATGTACATGATAAAGGCCAATGGATGCTGGAGGCTTGGTATGATTTATTTTGTCTCAGTGGCTGATGGTGATTTATTATTGGGAGTCTGTTTACAGTATAACCTGATGATAAGATTTCTTGTGATTGTACCCAGCTGTTAGCTATACTTGAGGATTGGTGAATTTAGGTGAATTTTATTGTCCGCCAGTACAACATTGGCATAAAATTTTAATTAACATGTAATTTTTAGGTACTTTTATAGGTAGTTTATAAAAATAAAAGAAAACATAAACCTGCATCAAATTCTACTGGTATGCTTTATTTCAATGAGTATCGTATGATTTTTAAAAGGGGGAGGAGCTTCATATGGCAATGGCCATATACATGTATGGCATCATAAGTTGTGTATGTATTCATATTATAATTACTATTTAAATATTGGTTATATAATATTACATAAAGTTATGAAATCATACAATGGCCAGTATTTTTACTGCAAAGGTATATAAGGCCTTCAAGACAGCTTCACAGCCCATTGCTTAAAGCAGTACCCCAAAGTTTACAAGTCAAGATATTTTCTTTTCTGTGCATTATGAGTAGCTTACGAGGTTCCAATCTTTGCAGTTTGATCTGAGAAGGAGTTAAGAGCTGGAAATTTTTCAAGTTATGAGAGAGCCAGAAGGTAAATATTTTAAGCACACTTTATAATTAAAATGTTTTAATTAAATTTTGATAAGGATTGAATGTTACAAAGCTATTATCACAAACTTATTCTGTTATTGTTGTATTGTAGAACCCTAACTTTTCTTTTGATAATTATCTTAACAGGCTGGAGGAGGAAGATAAGGGTGAGAAAATGGAAGTGAATGAGGAAGGAGTGGAAGGAGTGGAGGAAGAGGCAGAGGACGGCGATGCAGAGGGAGAGGATGAGAAAGAGGACGGCGGTGCAGAGGAGAGGATGAGGAGAGGCAGTAGAGGGGGCCAGAGTGGGCAGGCAGGACGGGCGGTGCAGAGGGAGAGGATGAGAAGGCAGTGAGGGGCCAGAGGCGGGCAGAGGACGGGGTGACCAGTATGGAGTGGATGTGGAGGAAGACAAGGGTGAGTTGAGGGAGAGCGGACAGTGAAGAGGAAGAGAAAAAGAAGGGGAGAAGAAACGAGAAAAAGAGAGCGGAGAAGAGAAAGTAGAGCAGAGAGAAGAAGAGGAGAGACAAGAGAAAAGAAAAAAAGCTGAGAAGAGACAGCTACAAGAAGATCAGAAAAGACGAGAGGAAAAGCAGAGAAGAAAGTTGCAGTAAAAAAGAAAACTGGAGGAAGAGAAGAAGGAAGAGGAAGAGCAAAGATTAAAGACAGCTCGGCTCGAGGAAAGAAAAAGAAGACAAGAACAAGAAAAAGAACAGGAAAAAAGAAGAGAAAGCAGGACAGAAGACAGCGTGAAGAGGAGAGAAGACAGGAGGAGAAATGCCAGGAGGAGAGACAGAGGGAGAGGGAGGAGACGAGACGGAGGGAGAATGAAGAGAGACGGAGGGAGAAGGAGTGGATGGATAAGAGAAGCAGATGGAGAAAGCAGAGATGGGAGGAGGAACAGGATGATGATGATGATGATGATGATAGCAATGACGACACCCTGTCAGACTTCAGTGAAGATGATGATGATGATGAGATGCAGTCATCGAGTTCTTCAGCCCTCCCATCTGATATTTTCTTTCCCGAGTCTGATCAATCCGAATCTGATGAGCCACCATCCCAACCAACCACAGGCGTCGTCGCTGCTGGCACTGTTCAGTTTCCTAGAACAGATGATGATCCAGACCCACCATCCCCGAGAGAGATGAGCCAATCTGACCAGCTGACAGATTCGGTGGGTCCTGAAATCTAGAAGTTAAAACTCCACATCCATAAATTCAGAGGGAAAACACCAGAAAGGTCCGGACAATGGATCCTCCAGTGAACGACATGCCACTCATCTACTTTTTTGTCATTTTTTCCACTGATGCTGTTTCGGAAAATTGCAAGGTACTGACCTAACATCACTGGGAGAGGCAATCTCGGTTTATCAAGTAACAACCACAGCAGAAGAAATTAAGGCATGGGTAGGCATCAGGATGGTGCAGGGTGTCCATAGAAAACAGCAACTACGAAGATGACTGGTCAACTGACCCAGCCCTGAGTAACCCTAAAGTAGCTGCCACAATGACCTGGGGAAGATTTTCCAACTTTACTTGCTGAACTCTCTCCAAGGTTCAAATCCAACCAAAGCGTCCCCATCGCATGAAAAGCCACCAAACAAGCGGCTGGGAGTACATGCGGATCATCCATTCTATCCACTCCAGGTTGTCTGGGACACAGTGCTTGGAAACTGCCTGCAACTGGAACCCATAAAACAGCTTGCACTTGATGAGAGGCCATGGTCAAATACAAGGGCAGCGAGGCCAAATGTGAAGTGATTTTTTCATGCCACTGAAACTTCGGTGAAATGGGCTTCAAAGTTTAGCCACCGTTGTCAGATACAGTCTGCTTCTGGGTATTTGCTGAACATGATGGTGCATTCGTAGTCTGGGCAGAAAATGAAAGCAATCTCAATGAAGATGATGCAGCCTTTTCTTGATCACTGCTATCATGAATTGTATGTTACGACAAGCTCTACACCTCTAAAGTTGCACTGGCCACGGGAACTGCTGGAGAGAAAAGGCACGACATCTGTGGGGGCAGTCAAGCGGTCCTCTATGGGCCTTCCTGGTGACTTTTAGTATACAACCCCAAGGATCAACGCCACCTCATACAAGAAAGTGCTGGAACTCAGGAAGGCCCTTAGAGAGAGACCATGTATACAAGACAAAAGAGAAAGTCACTGCCGTCTTGTGGAAAGACACAATTGGTGTCACTACCTCTCTTCCTGTCACTAAGCTACAGGATTAAAACATCCGACTTCCTCCAAAGAAGTACATATCAAGGGACAGGGAGAGGAGGGCTACACAAGAAGTGAAGTTACTCCGAGCCCACCAACAAAAATGTATTACATCCAGCAACTAATTATTATACAAAACACTATAGGGCAGTCCTCCAGGAACTAAGTATTGTACACAACATATAGGCAGTCCCTCCAACCTTCACGTGTGTAGGCATTAGTGTCCCTCAGCATAAGTACTGTACACAACACATATAGGCATTCCCTCCAGCAACTAAGATTGTGCACAAGACGTACGGCAGTTCCCCCCAGCAACTAAGTATTGTATTAGCAGTAACAGCGTATAGGGCAGTCCTCCAGCATAAGTATTGCACACAACACAACATCTGAACAAGGTCAACTGTGGTGTCTTTGATGCATGTATAACATTGAGATTACTCAAAGGCCGTGTGCACATGCACAAACAATGTGTGTACAACACATTGGACATTTAGTGGCTTGGAGTGGCCTCTATGAAACAACCCATTCAGGCCACTCCAAGCCATTAGCTGTTGCCAGTGGCCTCCTATGGTTACCCTTCTGTGCACTGTCATACCACTGAGATTTCAGGGTAAGGTGGTATCCCATTGATACATTGTGCTGGGCCATACTATTATGTTCAAACATTTACAGTGGCCTTGGGTAGGCACATACAGTTGGAAAGCGACAGTCCTTTGGTTGATTGGTTTAAGTGTTGATGCAGCTGGTGGTTATGTAATCTGCATCAACTCATCAGTTGATTTTGAAGGATATATGAGGCAGTGAGGGATCCTGCATAAAACTCATATCGGTTGATTTTAAGTGATTGAGGCTGCCAACCACAGCAGGTTTTGATTGGACTAAAATTACATATCCCTGAAACATAAACGTATTATACTCAGAGGACCATTGTCTAGAGCAGGACCACAGATACTGAAAAGGGTTTTTACTTATTTTTCAGACATAAATATATGATGTACTTTATATTTCAGTGACCCACGCTTCTGTGAAAATGAGAGTCTACAATCATAAATTTGAAAATGGAGAATCTCTATGCGGTTTTAATATCTTATTGATTGAAATTGACGCCAAATTCAATCAATAAACATGATTTTTTTTGTGAGTAGGTTTTTTCATTTGTCATTTGTTTTACTTTTTGAAAACATTTTTTCCCTAAGAATTCAACCGTTAATTATACAAATTATTGATTTTAAAAATGGCTTTATCTCCATAATGCAATGCAATACACCTCTAGCATAATATACCAAATTAAAGGTGATGATGTATATGTACTCTTTCCAACCACAGAGAAATATAAATTTTTAAATTAAGTGACTTGTGACTCATTTCACAGAGCGTTTGGTCACATTTACCATATATTTGTAGGCATAATTTAATAATATTCTGAGAAAAATTTAATGATTCTCTCTGCATAATAGTATAAACGGCACACCATCAAAATGATTAATATTAGACATAAGTTGGGCTCCTCTCTGTTTTATGTTCCTGAGTGCCTATATAATGCATCGTGAAGTGGGATTGTCAGGCGGTTCAGCGCACTGGAACTCAAGTTCTGGTGTTAAGCCAGCAGCAGGTCTCGAGCTCCCGCCGTAGACACCCTGTGTCCCTTAGAGCAAGACACTCTAACCATAATTGCTTCTCCCCACCCAGTTAAAATGGGTACCTGTGAAGGGTAGAGAGATGATTTTTACTCATATAAGCGCTTAGAAATGAGCAGCAATTGAGCTATATATACCCCCAGGGAGCTAGAGATGGTTTCAGAATGATTTGAGGCCTTATGAGAGCCTTATGAGCAGGATAATAATATAATCGCGCCTTGAGCGCCCACTTTAGTTGGTGGATAAATGCAAGCTTATATAAATCTATACACATTATTATTATACACATATTATTTAACCCTTGATACATTTGACTCTCAAAACCCTTTGAAAGGGTTTTGAAAGGTAAAGTATTCGCCAGTGATGATAATAGTAATAAGTTTCAAATAGCGCAAGAAATCCACCCTTTTCAAAAACTGACAGATGGGGCTTTGGCAGATCTGTCAACCCACGCTGCCAAAATGGACTGGTAGGTAGGAGGGTTAATGTATTGGTAATTGCACATAACATCCTTACCAACAGAAAAAAGTTTCCCCAAACAACTGTGATCAGCGGGTGATCTGACACCCGTCAAATGGTAGCTGGAGCAAATCTTCTTCGGTACCTCTATACATCCTGCTTTGTCCTGCCTGAAGTAATGGCTAACCCATGGTCGCCTGACGCCTCCATAGCCAGTAATGACTGCAGAAGAAAGAACATACACCTTTATGTACATATGTACACTCACTGGCCATAAGTATTGCAACATTGAAATTACACCAAAGTTCAGTTTGAGAACTGTGTTACAGCGTTCTAATTTTATTTTATTTATTATTTGCACACATAAGACTTGCCAGAAAGTGCCTGTGTTTTGAAGTCACCGTTCTTTTTACTGTTCTTGCTTTCGGAAACAAAGTCCTTCAATACTTTGCATATCAGGTAACCACGTGACCCTGATACATTGCTCATGCCATCCGTCTGCAACATGTTCCTGTCGATACAAATTCATGTTGCAATACTTTTGGCCAGTGAGTGTATCTACATATGATGCATGCATGTTCATGCTAATGGGACAATATCACTGCCAATCAGGGCAGACTTTTGACAGGGCATGGAATCCAGTGCCCTAGGTTTAGATGAACTCAGTGACTGAAAATAACATCCCAAGGTGTGTGCTGGGTATACAGTAACTGCACAATAAGTTCATATTACCAGGGCTGCTGCATGCCCAAGTCGGGAACTTGGGTCACCATTACGGTGTCTGACGTGTGCGATTTTGAATAGCTGAAGTCTGTCTTAGATTATATATTCGTGGTTACACTCAACCAAGGCCTAGAAAGTTCCTCCCCTTTTGTAGAAACAATCATGCCGCGAGAAAAACTCCGGGATGTCGATCGACCAGTTGGCTGTAGACAGGACTATTCAGCGCAAGTGCTGCATCAGCTGATCAACAGAGTCACACTGGGGATGGCCAGAATGCTGGAGTCCATATGGATCCTTGAAGGTCTTGGCGGAGACCAGATCCGAAGTAGGACCTTTTAGAGCAAGGTTGTGGCGCGTGGTGAGAGCGAGAGGAGGATTCTGGTGGATCCCAGTTGAGAGATGTAGCCTGGAGTACCTAAGTGGTACACAAAACATGTGATGTCAATATAACTTTTGCCAAGAAACCAAACATGTGTAGATGCTTGAACAGTCCATATTTCATTTGTGTGGTATTAAACCTCCTACTACTACAGGGTTGCAAAATCAGTCAAACAATGTTGATATACTTGCCGGTATATCTATAATCTAGATACCTAAAAGTCCAACACTACTGTCAACCCCTCATTATGTATAGTAGGTAAGTGTTACATTTACATGAGTCATAACAATGAGTGGACCATTTTTGACTGGTAAATTTGCATTGTCTGGTTATTGTTCAGGGTGGTCAAAATGACAGTAAAAACCACATCAAAATGCCCATGTGTGCACCATTTGGGTCAAAACAAGCGAGTTGAGTGATTTTTGACCTCTATAGCAACTTCCCACTAAAGTGCAGCATATTTTATGTCATTTTACTGTTTTCTTCATGAAATAACCACTGCTCCATCAGTAGGAGGATTAACAAGAAAACATTGAACAAAAAGACGAATAAAATATGGTGACAAAACAAATAAAACAAAAACAAAACAAAAAACGTGAATATTTATCTTGAACTGGCTGGACACCCTGCTCAATACTGTCCACTCATCCATCAGCTGTCCAAGTGTGTGAAGCCAGCTGAGTGCAAGATCCATCAACAAACAACAAAATAAGATCTTACGTTCTCTGTATTTCATCTTGACAAGATCCAACAGAATTTTTACATTTGTTGCATTTTGTTGGGTTCATCATGGTTAGGGTTAATGTCACGCGGACCAAAGTGTACCACCAGCTGTCTGAGTGCTTTTTCCCCAAATTTCAAAAAAAACCCTCTCCTAAGGCTGTGCTTTTCAGGTTTTGGAAACTGGATACTGACAGGTGGAAATTTTTCGGATACCTGGGTACTTAGAAACAATTTTGTAAAACATATGTGGAGGTCGTAACGTGGCGGCGGTCTAGCTTTTCACTCGGACCTGGCAAGTTCTGGTGTTAGCAGCAGGAATGTGGGTTCGAATCCCGTTGTGACACTTGTGTCCTTGAGCAAGACACTTAACCATAATTGCTTCTCTCCACCCAGGGGTTAAATGGGGTACCAGGAAGGGCAGAGTTGGTTGATTAGGCCCCTATGTCGCTGTAATGCAGCAATTGAAGAGTTGTATACCTCCCAGGGGAGCTGAGATGGTTTCAGGAATGATTTATGAGGTCATTATGAGCAGGGGTAATAATATAATCGCGCCTTTGAGCACCCATAGTTGGTGGATAAATGCGCGCTATATAAGTCACATACATTATTATTATTATTATTGTACTTCCGAATTTTGATTTTGAGGACAAAGAGATCCAGATCTTTCTTTAAATTATGTATTTTATTTCCTTTCTTTTATTATCCAGCATCGTATTATTTTATTATCCATCGTAATAAATTTATATATTGTTCTTATTGGCTATTCGATTCCCTCATGAATATAATGTTCACCATGTTACATTTCATTTGTTATACCTTGTCTGTACGAGGAACCGTAGGCCACTCCTGTAAACTATGAAAATGGACTGTATAACAATCTGTAAATGTATTTGTACAGTCAAAATACATAAAATATAAACATGTTAAGCGTGGGCGATGCTCAGATTATTTTCATCCACAATATCGGTAAACATATATCGCGATTTCCGACAATATCGTGATTATTTTTTTCATTCATGCAGGACTGTTTAGAGCTGATAACCACAGGTATATAAATTCTCTACAAGACATCACAATAAATATCCCAAATTCATTGTATGTACTTGGAAGCCCGGCTTTTGTTTTCTTGGAGAGTATCCACATGGCTGAAAAGACTGTTCTAATTTTAGTTTCCATGGCATTTCTGACTTGACTCACAATGTCGATTTTTTTTTTTTAACCCTTGTATAAGTTGATCCCTCAACACACGATGGCGAAAAACAATTTAATCGCGATATATTTTTTAACCAAGGATTGGTCCGATATCTCGATAACTCGATAATGCTTTAACCCTCTCAGTGCCGAATTGTTTCGGACATAAACAACACGCAGGTGACCGCAGATTGTTTGACCACTCAAGGCGTGAAGCACACATTCTCACCACAACATGTAAAGCTTGTGTTCATAGGCCAATTTACAAACTCTATTATCACCAACAATTGAAGATATCGTTTCTATAGCAAAATAAATAATTAAAAATATCTTGCTTATTGAGATTCCTTTCATAAGAATCCAAAACATTTAAAGATCGGTCAACAACGTCCAAGTTCTCGGTCTTTGTTTCCTCAGTGATCTGTAAACTCAAAACCTTTTTTGTACACAAACACACTGGCGCTCCATGGTAGTTTGGCCATATTTCGGATCTTTTCCACTCCAGTTTGAAGGGATTGCATAATAAGAACTCTTATTTTATTTCACCATCAATGGAAGATCCGATCTTGAGTCTTTCCAAACCATTGTAAGCTTGGGTATGGAGGGTGAACATGGACAAAACTACAGCTTTATAAACAAATGGCCTTTGTGCTCAGGCTTGAGTGCTTTTTGTGTGAAAGCTTGGTCTGACTAAAGAGTAAGCCTATGGTAAGGAAAAGAGATTTTAAAGGTTCTGATATAAGTAACCGAATAAAAAAAGCAGTATCGCGATATTCCGATATTAACTCGTGTTGTCGCTAACAAGCTTGTAGAATCACTGAGTAACTAACTTCAGAGCTCTATATTAAAATGACTCGTGCACCAATCCCCACACACATTTTGTTAACAAAAAAACTGAGACCTCCCGATTGTATGTTTTTAAATCTTCAGTTGAAAATTTAAAAGAGTGGCGTTTCACGGGTAAATGGAACTGAAAAAAATGAACCGGGTAAAGCGAGAGTTTCATCGGTGTCTGTCCGGATACCATTCTGGTACAGCCTTACCATAGGCGGATCCAGGTGGGCTAAGGGGGCTGTAGCCCCCCCTAAAATCGTGTAAAAAAAATTTAAAAAAAGAAAAAGAGAGAGAGAGAGGGGGAGGGGAGGGGAGAACGCACGCACTCCCATTCCCACAGTGTGCTTTGTTTTTCTCTCCCTTTGATTATTTCATTGTAATTTTTGTGGTACTGAAAATAATTGTTTTGATTCTCAGTCCCTAAAAATGTTCCTGGATCACGCCCATGCTTACCCCTCTCAGCTTGGCGTGCTGCGTGATGCAACTAACATTGAATATCGCGATACCTTTTTTATTCGATTACGATATCTAGAACCTTTTTTAGTTATCGAGATATCGGCAAATCACGATTAAAAAAATATATCGTGATTAAAAAAAAAAATAAAATAAAAAAATCGCCATTGTAAATCAAGTCAGAAATTCCAGTGGAAACAAAATTAGGACGGTCTTCTCAGCTTTGTGAGGTGAGAAAAAAGCAATATTCTTAAGTACATACATGTACAAATGCAAGCGAACTTACAATTTATTGTGGCGCTTGTGAGAATTACATCGGCTCTAAACAATCATGCATGAATAAGAAAAAATAATCGCGATACTATCGAAAATCATGGTATATGTTTGCCGATATATCATGGATGAAAAAACGTGTCGAATTAAGCAACCTCGTCCCCTGTGTCCCACCTGCACTTCTAGCGGCGGCAAGGTCTTCCGCATTAAGAACTGCCCGAGACTATGGGCACTCATGTGCTCAAGAAAGTCCTCCGTCAACGACACCTCTCCGAAATTACTTGCGATGTGGTGATCGGCGACCCTTCTCAGCTCGGCCAGGGAGTAGTTTCCGGCCATCGACGAGATCTTGAGGTAATCGTCGAAGGACAGTTCTCCATTTTGGAAACACTGACTGATGAAGTTGATGCAGCCGTCCACGGCCACTTTGACGTTGAGGTGGCAAGCGGACGCCAGAACCTCAAACACGTTGTCAATGTTGAGATTCAAGTTTGCAGAGTAAGCAAAATCCAGTAAGATCTGACAGAGAAATAGACCCAAAATTAAAGGTAGGTAATGTGTACACCTGTCAAAGTTAATAGCTAAATTGATCCACACATTTGGATCCACACATTTGGATCCACACATTTGGAGAAAATTGGAAAAATACATTTTCAAATTAAAAGTCCCTAGTCAATATAGGGCAATATTAATTTCCGTAGTTGACAGTACTGAATTTAGGACACGGTACCACATATTTCATTCAAAACAAAAGTTATTGGAAATAATACACTTTTCTGAAAAATTACAGCAGCTCAGACAAAACTATTTTCAAGAAAGATTCAAGTGTTGCGGGTTTAAGAGCACCGGTCATCCCACTAATCGAACAACTTCCATTTATTTATAATTTGAAGAAAAAAATACAAAGTAGCAAGACAATGGTTTCAATTCGCAGAATGTGAGGTTCACACGTCAACCTTCTCAAAACAACCATCCAAGTTTTACCTTAAACCAAAAAGATCTGCCCCCATTTCAAACCAGTCTACAGGCAAGTTTATCAAATAAATTATGAACACGTGAAACTGAGAATGACACTTTAAAAAGTACAATCAAGCTCTGTTCACTTTATAAAAAAAAAAACAAAAAAAAAAAACACTCACCTCAAAGCCTTCTGCTGATAGGTCAACTTCATCTTGTAACACAATTTCACAGTTGGCTGGCTTCTTTTAGACCTCCATTGAACATATCTCTAAAAAACCTCACTCATCGTAGCCGAAATGACCTAAAACAAAAGCAAGGTAAACTCCTTCTATGATGTAAATTGTTACTTGACTTGGTAGGTACATGTACATGTAGCTGGGGTGGAGCAATCCATTTAAAAGATAATAACACCCAACATGATAAGGTCTAAATTACTGTTGCTGCTATAATTAACCCTCCTACTGTTTGACCATTTGAAACCATTAAAATTTCTACTTACCAAAAATGCCCATTGGTTTTGTACACACATGAAATACCATTTCAACAGTGTTGGTAGCAACTACTACCATTCAAATCCATTCAAATGCATAGAGGGTCCATTGATTCACCACTTAGAAGTATCCAAACAAGGTTTTGTATTAGCTGTGCTACCATTTGGAAAGATCCAAACAAGGTTTTGTATTAGCTGACCTACCATTCAAAACCATTTGGGGGAATCAATACTGTACAGTTATTTCACCATTCAAAACCACAAAATCGAATGGTTTCAAATGGTGGATCAACTTGTATGAAAAAGGTACCAGAAGTAGGAGTGTTAATGAGCCAGTAATTTTCACTTACTGTGTTTATCTTAAACTAGGACACTGATTCCATGCCCTGTAAAAGGCTGCTCTGATCGTGACGATATTGTCACCACCTTTAACAGCAAAATGGGAAAATGAATTCAAGTTTTTGGTTGGCCTATAATTTATTTTAATGTGGATCTTATGAAAGTGACCTTACTCTAGATCGTGATGCGACCTCACAAGTGACCTCCTATAGTGCATGATCACGACCTCAGCTTATTTGTAAGACTCCTGTCCACATCTGTTGCTCGCTTGCCTGAACAGTAAGCTTAGGCGATATCGATTTTCATCCACGATATATCGGCAAACATATATCGGATTTTCTAGTATCACAATTATTATTTTTCATTCATGCATGATTGCTTTAGCACCGATAACCACGGTATTACCCTCTACAAGCATCACAATAAAAAGTTTGTTTGCATAGCGTGTACATGTATGTACTTATGAAGTAGTTCGCTTTTGTTTCTCACTTACAAAAGCTGAAAAGACTTTCCAAATTTTGTTTCCATGGAATTTCTGAATTACTAGCCTTATCGGAATTACTAGCCTTATTGGAATTGCTAGCCTTATTGGAATTACTAGCCTTATTGGAATTACTAGCCTTATCGCTCATTGACTTGAAAAACAACCTGGCATGTGTGAAAAAAGCTTGCCAAGGTATGAGGATATGCAGAGTAATCAATGGGGAGGGGTAACAATTTTTGGTAGAGTCTTTTAACGATTATGCTTACCAACTTATTTATATGGGGAATTTGATTCAGATCATCACAATAGAATAACTTTAATTATTAGGTTGTTTTTCAAGTCGGTGTTTTTTGTGCATGCTGTGGCAATTCCAATAAAGAGCTTTTTTAAAGTTATAATAGTATACTAATACATGCTAGTAAATAGGCTCCAAGCGACATTTAATAACATTCTCGTGCGTCATAGTTACGTGTACATGTAGTTGAGCTACATGCTACATGTACTAATGTTAGAACTAGCAAGACTAATACTAGGCTGAAAAGATATGTAGAATGGCCAACCGCCACTTAGCAGATCATGGAAGTGAAGGAATTATATTTTCCTTCTTCAGAGTCTAGATCCAAATTAGGAAAGAAATGTGGTATCCGACCGCCCACTTTTTAAGAGGTTTTTTTGAATTTTTTGGCAACCACTAACCAGTTAAAAATGATTCCATCAGGATTTTAGGGTACAAAGCAGCGGTCAAAACCATCTTTAAAAGTCCACTTTTATGATGGTTTTGGACTTGATTTCCCTTCTAAAAATCCTCCCTCTCAGAAAAAATAAGAAGGATCCTATTATAGATTGCCACTCATAAGATACAAAATACCGGCGGACCGTGTTGGTCACTTATGGGGGAGTTAGACAAAGATCAGACTGACATGACTGAGGAAGTCATGATACCTGCCAAAAATGCCTGATTTTCATGAAATAAATAGGCCTACATGTACATGGTATATGATAAACCTATGTTCATACATCATCCATATATATATGTTCTCCACCTTACTACTAGCGTAGTACCTAGATAGTTAAGATTACAATAAAATTAGGTTATATTTAAGCCCAGAGAGAGAAAAGTAGTGATGGCTCCGGATACGTACAATCTACCCGAAATTATAGATGCTGAAATATGACACATTTTCCTTTAAAGAGAAATGATAGAGGACACCTAAGGAGAGGAAAGTGAAGTAAAGTGAGAGATTGAAACAATATTTCTTTTTTTTTTGGGGGGGGGAAGTTATTTTTGAGCAAATGTATGCACATCCAGTGAGGAATTGGCCACTCCTGTGCAAATCTGCTAAAAAACACATGCTCATTGTGCTACAAGTGGCGGTTGGGTTCGACATTCTTTCCTAATAGTAATAGGCTGTTTTAAAGCACATTTCTGCCTCAACATGTATACAAATCACCTTATGTGCTCGAAGAACTGTCTGTCATCCACTGTTACTGTCACATCACATACAAGGCCCCTCGTGGCAGACAGCGAGTCCAGTTCGGTAGCGAAGGCGATAACAGTTACGGCCAACTTGACCGACTTTTTCAATTCTTGCGGCGTGGAAAGCACTGCTGTCGCCACTTCGGTCATCTTGGTACAGATCCATCTCTGAACGTGTGACCATGGACTGAACTGCAAAACGGTAGGTTCAAGGCAGTCAAACTGTTAAAATCGAGCAATTAAAATCACTCACCACACGGTACTGTTCACGTACATGTATGTATGTATGTATGTACGCTGTGTTGTTATCACGTATGTACGTACGTACGCGCAGTATATAGTGTCATACGAAAACGGCTGTTTGTTATATCTTAACATAATTGAAAATGATTATTGAAATGAACAATAAACAGTCGTAGCATATTACGTTTTTTGTGTTAATAATATTAGAGAGTTTCACATACCTCTCTGATTGCGAAACAAAATCTGACGCGCGTCCAACGTGAACGGATACGGTTATCATAGCTGTAGCTGTATCCGTATCCGTACGCTTGCGGAATTGCGAAACCTCTCTATTATGTGCGCCTGTGAAGCCACTATACATAAATACATGCCTATGAAAACAGCGCGATGTGTATATAGCCGGTCTGCCGCCTAGTGTGTTTCAGTGCCACTGTAAAATTAGGTACTTTGTTTAACCTACTTTTTCTTGATTTCTGTAATGATTATTCTTCCCAGATGGATTGGAAATGAAATGAGCTCAGGAATCTAATCACTCCTTTACACGCTGTTTTCAACCGTATATCCCCGGCACATTGCATAACCCTTTCAACCCCATTGTGCCATATTAGCTCAATCTTGTATATCTCTTGGACCGGGGTTT
>CM055832.1:16985413-17056378 GCA_029582265.1 Zoroaster sp. YZ-2022 | reverse complement strand
TTAAAAAAGGTAAAAATGGGGAGCGTGCCTGCTTAGCTGTGCGCAGAGTCAGAGGGATACCCATGTCACGCAAATGTGTGCACTATGCGCCCTCCAGAGTGTAGTTTCATTGGGCGTTTTGACCTCATATGACCGAGGTTCCTTGCAGACTCTACCGTAACTTCGGCTGGTACCCAAGATTTGTTGGGATGGTCCAGGATCCTGGGTCTTTCGTCCAACATTACAGTGGGGAAAGGGCGTCTGGACCAGCGCGTTTTGTCATGGTTGGCTTTCATTTCGTCTCTCTAAGTGTTCGTTGACTGACTCCTGAGGCTTCGTGTGTAGTACTCAAAGGATTGTTAAGTTAGCAGCAGCAGGTGGTACAATGAATCGGCCTCTCAAATATTATTTACTGCTGGTGCAGAGAGGTGGGCATCAACTGGTGTTGCTCGTAGGTGTCACAAGCGGTGTTGACATATTGGCCAGTCATGTGGCACTTCTTCATCACAGACTTGACCATGCACACCATGCGCTCTGCCATACAATTGGTGAGCAGGCGGATACCTTGGAGCAGTGGCGTAGGCGTATAGTTACGACGGGCCCCAAGTCCACGCTGTTATGAACGGCCCCTAGTGCACATGCCTAGTTACTAGTTATGAAGCACCTGCACGCACACACACACACACACCCACAGCACATTGATTTGTGGGGTATCCCTTTGTTCGTTCTATTATCCCTTTTCCTTATAATTCTCCTGTAGGGGTTTTGACAAGATTTTCTATAGTTGCAGCAACAGAGGTCCAATTGTTCTATTGTGTTTTGGACCCCACAACGAATCGTGTTGCACACACACACACATCGTGTGTAAACTTACCGAGCATTCAGGGGACTTCTTTGTGTCAAGCTCCTTTGTCCAAAAATACGGGGACGGATTGTTCTCCATTGTGTATGAGAGCAACCGGGGACCATTGTCCTTTTGATATATACGTCCCCGGTTTGAATGCGCTCTTACACACGCACACACACACCCTCACGCACATTGATTTGTGGGGTATCCTTTGTTCGTTCTATTATCCCTTTCCTTATAATTCTCCTGTGGGGTACAAGATTTTCTATAGTTACCTTGTGGGGTCCCAATTGTTCTATTGTGTTTTGGACCCCACAACGAATGGTTGTACGTTCACGTGTGTAAACACCGATTCAGGGACTTCTTTGTCAAATTCCTTTGTCCAAAAATGGGGACGCATTGTTCTCCATTGTGAGAGCAACCGGGGACCATTGTCCCTTTTGTTATACGTCCCCGGTTTGAATGCGCTCACACACGCACACACACACACATACAACAATGTGTTGATTTTACAGTCGAATTAGTTACTTTGGCTATTGCGCTATCAGAACCATGGATAGCGCTCTGACGCGCTAACGAAATGAACACAGACGTACTTCCAAGGTGGCGATTCGAAGTGCGTGCAGGGGCCCGTTCTCTGCAACACAATGTCGAATGGCCTGCTCTCTCTACGGGCCCTACCACCCCACGGGCCCCAGTGCAGCCGCACAGCCTGCACTGTCTATATTTACGCCACTGCCTTGGAGAGGAAGTCGTGTGAGTAATTGACCACTCTTTGCACATATGCTGGGGTCTGCTGTCAGAAACAATCTCCACTGGTGCACCGAGAAGGCTGAACATCGCTGAAGCTTCTCGGGCTACTGAAGCACTTGAGATATTTGTGAGCTTTTGAACAACGGGGTACTTGGAATGGTAATCCACGATAAGGAGGTAAGTTTCCTTCTCCAGCTCAAATAGATCTGTGCTAGTTTCGTCAAGGTGTACTTGGAACTTCATGAGGTTCTAACGGTTCTTTCTGGTGACGAGGTTGGTGTTCTGGCATACTGAACAGGAAGTAACTAGTCAAGTTATTTGTCCAGCGAGTCCAGCGAGACATCATCCTCCTTGTTTGGGTTAGAAGTCTGCTCAATGCATCGCAATCACCATGGTGATTATTCCATATAGTCACCAGTGGCTTGTGGTCAGTGAGGACACGGAAGTGGCAACCAAACAGGTAAGTATGAAATTTGGTCACACCAAAGACCAGAGCAAGTGTCTCTCTCTCTCTCAATGTTTGAGTAATTGGCTTGAGATGTTGACAAGGTTTTAGATGCAAAAGCTACAGGTCTGCCATTCTGAAGAAGACACGCACCAAGGCTCTTTTGTGATGCATCAACTTCAAGAGTAGTCTCAAGGTTTGGGTCATAGTACTTCAGACATGACTTGGCAGAGATGGAGTACTTAAGAGCATGAAATGCTGCTTGATGGTCCTCCTTTCCACTGGTACGGGACGTCTTTACGGAGCAGGTCTCTCAGGGGAGCAGCCTTGTCTGCGCAGTGTGGGATATAAAGGGAGATAAAGTTTACGACACCCAGAAACCGCTGCAGGTATTGAAATCGGGATTAACATGACATTGATAACATCTTCATATTATTGACCTTTTGGTTAAATTTAAGAACATTAAGAGGTCACCTGAGGTCACATGAAGAAGATGGAGAATGATAATCATTTTTAAACATATATCCTTGGATAATCTACTCACGGCCCGTGTTTTTCGTTATTTTCACAGCACTTTCTAACACTTTCCTTTAATATTCTTTCATCGAAACATTGCTTTTTAATTCGTGAAGAGAAACACATGCAATTTACCTAAATGATAACTTTTCTAATTGGGTCCCACCATAATTTTAACACATTTTTTACCGGTAAACAAAGTTTCAAATATTTCGTGAAATATCTCATTTCAAAATATTCGTTTTCCTTTCGAATAAAATTGTCATGGTTCAAACGAAAACCAACATCGCTGTTGAAATAGCGAACACACATTAATGACGATTATCAAATTATTTGTGTACCGTTTAGTCTTACTTTTGTTCCTTCTTATTCTCCTCGATTCATGATATGCAGATCAACCATGTCCCAATGTCTGCAGTTGCGATAACGTTGAGTACATTGGTCTAACAGTCAATTGCACATATGGTTGGAACCAGTCCACTATCGCTGGCATCAAGAGTGTAACAAAACAACTGTAAGTACAGGGGGATCTAACTGAGCTGGGATATAAATTACATTTTAACTCAATTAAATTATGAGACAGACCTAAATAATGGTGAGTTTGTAACGTAATTTATATAAATTGTTTGACAAGTTTAAATAAGTTAATGCCATACTTTGACACTAGGCCTATGTGTAATAAAGCACTATTCTTTGTATTTTGACACATTTTATCTGCAGTATCTTATCGGGTGAAAATATCAGCGTTCTGCAAGCTGGTCTTTTTAAAGACTTCCCGTACTTAACAAGATTGTAAGTGTTGACCATTTTTACGTTCTTCGTTTAATTTAAGATCTACTGAGACGTATTATCATTTACAGTCCAACTAGAATCCACAGTCAAATGAAACTATATAATGAACATCTCAGTTTCTAGGCCCTCCAGCTTATTACTGTAGTGAAAACATCCATTACCTTCTATTGTATGTATTGATATTGCTGTCAATTGTCAATGTTATTTTACATAAGAGTACCTATACAAACGGTTTGTTGTACAACTGTAACGGCTGGTTCAAAGCGAATGCGAAGCGAATTTTACGTCATCAAATTCGCGGCGAATGATTCGCGCAAGTTGAACCTTCGGCACGAATATTTGCCGTGAACCATTGTTGACGTCACGAATTTCGCTTCGCATTCGCTTTCGTTTGAAGTATGAACCGGCCTTAAGATCAGTTGAAATTGAAAATAAAAGTGTTCGACATAATTATTATTAATTGTGGGTCTTAAAGACAGAGTCACAACATTGTTTATCTCAAGCAAAAGTTATGCTATACCCTGACTTGCATATCAACAATTCAACACTAGTATAAGTTTTTCCGCCGCAGCTAACAATTGCATTCATTCAGCACAATATTCACATCTCTGATTTAATAAACTACATAAGTGACCAATGCCGGACGTCGAGATTTTAGAAGGGCGGCATAATAAAACAGGAAACAGGAATTACTCGACCCCATTAATTGTAATACATAGATAATAATTAGACACGTATGATAGGTTAAACAGGCCCTATTTTCAAAAAGACTCCCAGGCATTTATTTAAATGAGCTGGCAGTGCTCACATGATGGTCTAAACACGCCTAATATTCAACAGTTGAGTCAAAGACTCGCATGGGTCTCAAGTCAGGCATTCATGCAATTGAGCTGACAAAGCTCACATGATAGACTAAACATGCCCAGTATATAATAGATGAGTCAAAGACTCGCATGGCTCTCAGGCATTCATACAATATTGAGCTGACAAAGCTCACATGATGGACTAAACATGCCCAGTATATAATAGATGAGTCAAAGACTCGTATGGCTCTCAGGCATTCATACAATATTGAGCTGACAAAGCTCACATGATGGACTAAACATGCCCAGTATACAATAGATGAGTCAAAGACTCGCATGGCTATTCTAAAGGCAGACAAGGGTAATGCCACAGTAGTGATGGACCGCTCAGAATACGATCAGAAGGTTCAGGATATCCTCGACACGGATACCTACACCCGCCTCAAAAAGAACCCGATTCCGTTAGCAGAAAGGAAAGTCGCCGCAAAACTTCTTTCCTTAAACCGGAGCACATCCTTACCCAAAGCACTATACAGGCACCTCCGTCCGTCCAGCTCGAAATGCCCAAGATTCTTTGGCCTACCAAAGATTCATAAACCAGACAGACCGCTCCGACCGATTGTCTCATCCCGAGGTTCCCCCACGTATAACCTCGCACAACACTTGACAAGGCTCTTACATCGTGGGTAAGACGCCCCACCATGTACCCAATTCAGCAGGGTTTATCAACATCATAAAGGGAACCATATTGCAGCCTTCCGACACGCTAGTGAGTTTTGACGTCAAGTCATTATTCACCAATGTACCGACAGACGAGGCTATCCTCGTAACCAAGTCGATACTCGAACATGATAGCACGCTCCCGGAACGAACCAGCCTAACGCCAGATCAAATCGTAGATCTACTTTCATTATGTGTGAAATCCACATACTTCCAATGGAGAGAGACTTACTATCAACAGTCTTTGGGCACTCCAATGGGATCCCCGATATCCCCGGACCTAGCAAACATCTTCATGGAAGATTTCGAACAGAAAGCCCTCGAGACGGCACGATACAAACCCAAACTATGGCTTCGATACGTAGATGATACTTTCATCATTTGGCAGCACGGTTCCGACAAACTGAGTGACTTCCTCGGTCACCTCAACCAGCAACATCCGAGCATTCAATTCATCATGGAAACTGAGACATCCGACTCGTTGCCTTTCCTTGATGTACTCATTTCCAAACGGGTTGATGGCTCACTTGGGCATTCGGTTTACAGAAAACCCACACACACAGACCGCTACCTAAATGCCCGGTCGTTCCACCCACCATCCGTGAAATCCTCCGTGAATCGCAGCCTACTTCGAAGGGCACACACTATCAGTGATAAAGAGCACTTGCCATCCGAGTTGAAACATCTTAACGCCGTGTTAAGAGACAATGGGTACAAACCTGATAAGCTTAAGTTCCTCCCGAATAGAAACGCTCCACGATCCTCTGACGCAACCGAAAAACCCATTGCCGTGCTACCGTACATCGGCCACACTTCACACAAGATTCAGCGTATCCTGAGGGAAGCTGACATTAAGGTCTACTACCGGACTCGAAACAAGTTGGAAACGAAGTTACACACCCACAAGGACAGACATGATCCCAGCCGTGAAGCTGGGGTTTACCGAATTCCTTGCACTTGTGGGAAAGTGTACATTGGCGAGACCGGCAGAGACCTTACGACCAGGCTCAAGGAACACAAGGCCCACGGCCGCAGAGGAATGTGACAAATCGATCATCAAACACTCCACCGATTTGGACCATATCAATGACTGGCAGAATGCAAAGATCATAGCCCCGGAAAAGCACTGGTACACCCGTCGTATCAGAGAGGCTATTGAGATTCATAAACATGACACTGTTCCCCAGGACATCGGCTATTTCATCAGCAACATTTGGCATTCAATCCTACCATCCACCTACACCCAAACCCCACTGTCAACTGATACGCCTCAGCGAGCAGGCAACTCACACAAAGCAGGAAACACACACAACAAGAACAATGCCACGGTGTCAACCAATCACAACACATCACACAACAGTAGCACCAATCGGAACACTTCCCATTCTACACATAATCCCAGCAAATACTACTTAAGGAATTGCAAACCTCTTCATTCTCCTGAAGAAGATTAGAGCAGGCTAATCGAAACGTTGAGAATAACCCGTGAAGTCCCCATGGTTCTCCCTGAACCATATTTCTCACTTAGCGACAGTAGAGAAAACGAGTTGCCCGAAATTGGTTCTCCTTGAACCTTTCTCACTTAACGAAGGTTGAGATACGAGATACGGTTCTTTTCAGAACCTGTACCTCAGCTTTACGTTAGTTGAGATAAACACATGGTGTTACCGCAAACCGAAACGATATCGATATTCCACCATGCAAAGCCTCAAAACTTATACTCGCATGGCTCTCAGGCATTCATACAATTGAGCTGACAAAGCTCACATGATGGACTAAACATGCCCAATATACAATACATGAGTCAAAGACTCGCATGGCTCTCAGGCGTTCATACAATTGAGCTGACAAAGCTCACATGATGGACTAAACAGGCCCAATATACAATACGTGAGTCAAAGACTCGTATGGCTCTCAGGCATTCATACAATTGAGCTGACAAAGCTCACATGATGGACTAAACAGGCCCAATATACAATAGATGAGTCAAAGACTCGTATGGCTCTCAGGCATTCATACAATTGAGCCGACAAAGCTCACATGATGGACGAAACAGGCCCAATATACAATGGATGAGTCAAAGACTCGCATGGCTCTCAGGCATTCATACAATTGAGCCGACAAAGCTCACATGACGGACTAAACGTGCCCAATATACAATAGATGAGTCAAAGACTCGCATGGCCCTCAGGCATTCATACAAATGAACCAACAATGCCAGTACAATAATATCGGTAATATTTTCGTGAGAACATTAGACTGATTGTCTACTAAAGTCTACAATGAAATGTTGATAGAAAAAAAACAGAAAACAGATTTTAGATTTTTTTTGGTTTAATCACTGACAAGAAATATCACAGCTACACTGTTTTATTTCCAAATCTCCAACTACGTGTCCAGACGATGCTGTATCCCATAATAGGACAACATACTGAATGTTTTCAACCTTAATTAATGTAACTATGGGAATAAAATTACTGCTTCCTTCATTCTGTGTTCACTTAAATTATATAAAATCTTATCAAAACTACTGCTGCACTTGGCATGATTTTTTTAAACAAATTTAAAAAAAAAGAAAACAATAAGAAAAACAATCTTAAAGTCACTGTCTTCGTTTCTTACCGAATATGACTCACTTTAGTTATGTTTACTTTCTCAGCTCTGGACTTAGGCCTAATGGCTTCAATTGAGTATCTGAAAAAAAGTAAAAAATAATAATGTTCTGCAAAGAAATTCTTATGTTTGTTTCTTGATAAAAATATTGTTGGCAAGATCTGGCCTCTTCATTACAATATCAGCTCAACAAATAAAAGCATTATGCAAAACTGTTAGTATTGCTGGATGTAAAATACCAAGGGACTTCCTTGATTTATTTATAGTTTGTTAATTTACACTCAAATTACCAATCTTACACTACTTGTACATTACGTATTCATCAAACCATTTGGGATGTCTTTTCCCTTCTCACACAGGTCTAGTGTTCTGAGATGCATTTTGAGAGATATCAACAGTCTCACTGTTTCCTCTATACCTGTGTCTATCTGTGAAGAGTCACGTTCTGTTTGCACCTGCTCTTGATCTTTGTTAGTGTTTTGTTCTGGCTCGTGATACTTCTTTATTTTCTTTACATGTGTGCTATTTCGCTTGTATATTATCCCCTCAGAGGATTCTAATGTTACACTTATTACATACGACCAACTCATCAGTCGGTGAAGTGCAGACTGTGCTAGTAGTTATGGCAGACAGAAATAAGGAAACGACAAAACTAAGGGACTAGGACAACCAACAACTAACAAAATAACAACAAACCACGATAAACAACTCGACATATTTTATGTACAAGTGTTCAGCATCATTACAATGGAAATTTAAATTGTTCCCCAAAACACAATTCTGCAAAATATGAATTACTTTTATATGAACAAAATGGTACATTCTTCAATATTTTACTTTGGTAATAAAATAAATAGTTAACCCTGGTCTAGATTCACAGAAGCAATACATTGATTTAGAAATATCTATAAACACCTTGTTGTTCATATTTTGCGCAAAAGTCATAAGGTTGTGGTCTGTGTACACCACAATGGACCTGGTTGCTGTATCAAGATACATCTCAAAATGTTGCAATGCGAGAATTAAGGCCAAAGCCTCCTTCTCGACAGTGAAATAACTTTGCTGATGCGATTTAGTTTGTTTTTAAAGTAACAAATTGGCCCAGTTCCTACATCACTAACATCGGTCGCAAGTTTAAACGGCTTAATAAAGTCAGGAGCAGCGAGAACTGGAGCGTTATCAAGCATGGCTTTTACCATCTCAAAAACTTTTGAACTTGTCATAGTCCACACAAACTTAGTGTTTTATTATTAATTAATTAAAACCCTGCGGTGCGTGTGGTAAGACAAATTAATGCCGTCCCGGGAGACCCACCTTTTTTTTTACAATAGGTCGTAAAATCGTTAATTACCTGGGTTAATTAACTGATTTCCCCAATTTTATAAATCTCAACTTGTTTCAGAGGGTCTAGAGATGTTTTTATCAATGATTTTGTTTTTCATATTTTATTAATTAATTAATTACTTAATTAATTAGTTAATTAACACTACGTTCCTAAAATCGTGTTAAATGCAGAACATTGCTACAGCAGAGTAGAGTGTAGCTAGTCCTCATAGAATGAGGTCTGGGAGACCACTCTCTTCACATTCCTCCCAAAACATCCACCTTTTACTCCATTTACATTTCGTCTTCATCTCATCTACATTTTCTCATTCAATCTTCAACCCTTTACTCACCTACACCTGATTCTATTCTAATTCAAACTTCAATCATGGATTTCCAAACTAAATCTATGGGGATTCCAGGTTCAGGAATTTCTAACAATTATTTTGTGCTTTAAACCTATTGTTACAATTTATTGTACTACCACGGTTAACCACGGCGTTGTTGGTTTGGGTGCTGGCCCAACTTATACATTATTATCAACTCAAATATTGTTGCGTTATTATCAACTCAAACATTATGACAACAGTAAAAAAAACAAAAAGCCAATATTGGTATCAAAATGGTGCAAAAAGGTTAGGATCTAAGGAAATGTGGACATTTATACGTGGGAATTAGCTGGATTGTATATTTTTCTATCATTGCTGAACAAACAAAAACCCGGCTTTAATTTCATTTTTAATACAACTCTTCGCTTTTTGTGAATGAAATCACTAGACCAACTTATAATCGATTTAGTTTTCATAAATTATTGACTATGAAATTGTTGCACTTTAATTTACTTGATGATATATATATTGTCAAAAGACCGCAACGCGAGTTTGAAATAATTGCCAGAAGAATGCTTTTATTTAATTATTTATTTATTTATTTATTTTTTATTTTTTTTTTGGTGATTTATGGACGACACTTTGGTTTCCACTTGGTCCAATGTGCATCGCATCAAAACTTACATACATTGGTAAATATGATCAATGATTTCCATATAATTCTAATTTGTGAAACATAGGTGATGGTATCAAACAGTCTAATCAATTATCCTGCTTGAACTGAGGTTCACTCATGTTTAAAATTAAAATTACAAATGCATCTCGGTAAACACTTGAGTGCATGCCCTACATACACAATTAAGTGCAACAGTGTGGGACAAGTTATACAATATTTAAAGAACAAAATTGTTCAAAATGTTTTCACATAAACTGATCTAAAAAACGTTTCTTATACGTTGTGTCGTAAAGTTTAAATCGGGCATTACAATTATCTCTACAAAAGAAATCCCATGGTAAAACCAAATCTATGGACCACTCACTTTTGTTGTTGCTGTATAAACGCATTGGTTGAAATTTATATTGAAATCCAAACCACAATAGGCCTACAATATGTTGATGGTTTACACATTGACAGTAGAATAAAATAAAACATAAACCAATTAGTTATCTAAAATAATTTGTTGATGTCTCACAGAAATATATAATTTAAATAAATTCATTTCACATCTACAAGACTTCTATCAATAAATATTCTTGAAAAAAAAAATTTCTTTGCGGAGCAACCAAATTTAACTATGTTTTGTTATAAGGGGTGGAAATTACCACGCCATACAGAATTTTTAAAGACTGCTTTCATACATAATTATAGTATTTATTATGTATTTCACTCTGTTCTGTTATGAAAGAGGTTTATAAGGGGTGCCAATTACCACCCT
This sequence comes from Zoroaster sp. YZ-2022, assembly GCA_029582265.1. Lineage (NCBI taxonomy): Eukaryota > Metazoa > Echinodermata > Asteroidea > Forcipulatida > Zoroasteridae > Zoroaster > Zoroaster sp. YZ-2022. The sequence goes on along the minus strand of CM055832.1, from coordinate 17,045,822 downwards.
TACTGAGTTTGCCTCCTTTTTAAAAACGACTTATTATTTCAAAACAATATTGTTTAAAAAAAAATGCGATTTGCTTATTTCCAATGAGGACAAAATATTTCCATTTGCGTTAGAAGGGTGTATCGAAATGAATTTAATAATGGGTCCCACCTTATATTCATGTTGGCACTGTCTTACTGAAAAAACCAAGCTTCTGACTCCTATCTTGTGAATTATCTCATTTCATAGTAGGCCTATTTGTTTTTCTTTCTAAAAGTAAATTATCAATGTTGCAAATGTATCTTCTGACATCGTCTATGTAAGCCTATCTCATATATCTTACTTTATATACACAGACACAACGCCAAGGTTGACCAATGTGATATTCTGCTACAATGACAGATTATTGTATTTTGTGTATGTTGAGATTTGTTCAGTTGGCCCCTGCAACCGCTTACAATCGGCCTGACAACAAACCGTGTTCCACTCAGTGTGTTTTGGTTAATTTTTAGTAATAGGTAAAGGCAAGGTTTATTGGTCTTGCATATGTGTGTTTAAGAAACTCATGTTTTTCTTCCGATATTAAGTTGTCAATGTGTAAATTGCGTATAGCTTCCTTCACTAGACCGATTAGTGCTGTGCGTTCGGGCTGTTTCATATTTTAAGTTTGGATATTTCCTTCATTGTACCTTCAATGTTTGACTCTGGGTTAACGTTGTCGGTAGGTGTTTGAAGGGTTTAATATTGATGGCAAACGGAATGAATGTATTTGTTCACGTCTAGCCTTCCCTGTCAAGTTGATGAGTAATCTCATTTTGTCTGAAATACAGTTTCGACTGGCGAATGATATGAGACCTTTGTGGCTTTTGGGGTGCAGGGATGAAATTTAAACTTCCTCCTTGCGCAGTTAATTCAATGTATGTCAGGCAGAGGGAGTCGAAGATTTGTGTTCTAATTTTCAGGTCGACGTCGTGATTTTTGAAGAATTGCTTGTTTTTGTGTAAAGCACCGAGGCAAGAGCATTTACGATAGTTCAGCTCTGTTTTGGCCAGTTTTTGGCAGGTTCCAGTCATTTTTTGTTCCCAGATATTTGAATGTTGAAACGTTGTTTGCTGGTTGCCCTTTGATCGTGATAACAAAGTCTGGATATGGTGATGTGAGGCAATTTATTACCATGGTTTCGCTTTTTTCACGCTCGAAACTAAACCATATAGACACCAACATATCTGCAGACGTCTGTAGATCTTTTTTCGAACGACCAAAGATGAATAAATCATCAGCGTAGCCCGGTCAGAACATCCAATTGGAGCCTCGCGTCGGAGCGACAGCTCTCATCTTTGGATCGGAGCATTCTTGTGGGATATTGAATTGAATGTCAAGGCCAAGGTGTTGTTGCACTCGTGTTGAAATATTGTTTGAGGACGGAGTCGAAAAATATACTGAACAGCAAAAGAAACGGAAGTCCGAGGTCAGCAAAAGAAACGCAAGTCCGAGGTCTTGTCAAGTTTTCAAACAGAAGACAAACCGTTTTGATTCTAATCGCTCATTTAATGAAAAATGCTTTCAATTTGTGAGCTGAAAGTGACTGTTGAATGTGAAAATCTTGCAATGCAATTTCAACAGTCACTTTCAGCTCAAGACCTCGGACTTGCGTTTCTTTTGCTGTCCTCGGACTTGCGTTTCTTTTGCTGTTCAGTTTAACCCTTTCAACCCCAAACGTGCCACCTGTGCTCAATGTGGAATGTATGTTCTTTACCAAAGGGACGCTATGTCACGGGAATTCACTACTCTTTTGTTCCCAAGGCTCCTCTCCGGCACAACGCCTGAAACCTGCAACTGAAATGTAAATAGCGCCCTCACTTGACGTTGGCATGATTAATCAATCGCAGGACAATGCGCGCGTCAGTATGAATGATTTTCGCGTCTCTATATAAAGCTTTAGCTTTTTTGCGTGACCGCCGACGCTCACTTAGCTGTTTTTACAGCTGACAGTCGACCGCTAGCCATGGATGACGCTGAAATTATTGACGAAATATTCGCGGATAGTGGTTCAGAAATATCCGATGACCAGTCCTCCTCATCCACATCAGAAGAAAGTGAAGAAGAGTTTGTCACACACCCACCAAGGTCATCAAATAAGCAGAACTTCAGGTAGGCCTTAACTAAGACGTAGCTGAAAAACTTTCACATAACTGTTCCAATTGGCTAACGTTACTGATTAGAAAGAGCCAAACATGTTTTGCATACTTCTGAATGTAGGCCTAGGCCTACTTTTATGTTTTTTTCTAAAGGGGTGTTGGTGAAACTGAAAGTCGGATCCTCCAGACCTAGTCAGACTTTCCTGGATCCTCAGAAGAAAATGTTTTTCTTTCAAAGGAATGATGGATGGAATGGCATTTCAAAGAAAATTAACTGTTCAAGTAATTTCAAGAATTACCTTACGTTTGAATGTAATTAACTTAATTTGCCAAATATTGCAGGTGAAATGGGCTTCTTTTTATGTAGGATGGATCTAGTAAGGTCCGACTTACGTTGACATTAGATCCGGGGAATCTGGGTTTTACCAATTGCCTTTCTAACGAAATTCATAATAGCATATTTGAATTAATCTGATTTTTACTATGCAAGAAAAAGACATGAATAAAATCACAAAGTTTGTCCCAAAAAGTGTGCAGTATAAATGCAGAGTCGGCCTAACTTGTGAACTTCTTGCACCATATCAAAGTGAATGAATGATGAGGATGTCACTTGCTCTATCGTAGAGCAATTGGCATCCTCTAGCAAAACTGCATCATCTTTTGATCTATCAAAAGAGCATTTTAACATTTCAGTGCCATCTAAGGTTTCGAGTCAACTCTGTCCCAGGTCAACTCCGGTCCAACTCAGTTAGTGTTCGTGCCCAAAAACGTTACAGCACCCTCTTCGACCAAGAATACAGCCTATATTTACTTTAATTGGCTTGCATTGTACCATCTGGACAGAGTTTACCTTGGAGAGAGTTGACCTGCACCCCCATCTAACCATATCGAGTGTATGATTAGATAACACAGGAAGGTCATACAAATTGCAAGCACCTGGTGTGCTGTCATTTTCAAGAAAAGTGGGACTATGCATAAATTTCCGATGATGGTTTTGCTGAGCATTGCCAAAAAAGTAAATAACCATAAAGCTCATTACACCCAAATCATACAGTGCCCTCCAGTAGTATGTTAAATGCCGTATGGGGGACAAATGTATAAAACTGAGAAAAGAATCGGGAGACGTGTAAAGACGCCCAATTATTTAAATGAGGTATGACATCATAAAAGAATTGGTGACGTCATAGAAAATAAAAAAAGTGGACATATAAAAATGAAAAAACTAAATAAGATTATCTCTGAGTATAATAAAGATGGCGACAAAATATGAAATAAAGAATAGAGTAACTGTGCCTTGCGAGTGGCTTTTATGATGATTTAGTTTTACCAACTAAAAGCCACTCGCAAGGCACAGTTACTCTATTCTTTATTTCATATTTTGTCGCCATCTTTATTATACTCAGAGATAATCTTATTTAGTTTTTTCATTTTTATATGTCCACTTTTTTTTATTTTCTATGACGTCACAAATTCGGTTATGATGTCATACCTCATTTAAATAATTGGGCGTATTTACACGTCTCCCGATTCTTTTCTCAGTTTTATACATTTGTCCCCCATACGGCATTTAACATACTACTCCTCCTATTGTGTCGGCCATATCTGAAAAAGGCTAATGTTGTATTATGGTATCATCAAGAAAATGTGCCTTAATTCCATATAGCACCATCATACATAAGTTTCTTAATACTCATACTTCAGGTCTGGATGGCATAAAGCAAACTCCTCCTATACGAAGCGACCCCCTATGAACTTTACTGAAGAGACTGGATGTACTGAAGATTTCAGTAACCTCTCGCCTGGGCAGATCTTTCAACTGTTCTTCTGTCAGGCAGTCTGGAAGTTGATGGTGACAGAGACCAATCGCTATGCTGACCAAACGCTGGGTGCAGATGCAGCCAATCATCAGCATGCCTGGACTCCAACGGATATCCCTGAGATGATGGCATTTGTGGCCTTGCTTCTGTGTATGGGCATCAACAAAAGGCCACGCTATGCCATGCACTGGTCCAGGTCTGAAGTTCTGCGAAGTCCTGTGTACTCATCAACTATGTCTCGCAACCGATTTGACGCACTCCTGAGATTTTTCCACGTTGCCAACAACAGAGCTGAAATGGATGATGACTCTCCCCGTGACAAACTGTCTAAAGTTCGCCCGCTGCTTCACATTGTACTGCCATTGTTTCGTCGCATATATAAACCTGGACGAAACCTCTCGCCAGATGAGACTATGATAAAGTTTAAAGGCCGAATCGGTTTTAAACAGTACATGCCACGCAAGTCTGCCAAGTTTGGATTGAAATGTTTTTCATTGAACGAGTCTGAAACCGGGTACACATGTGCGTCGAAGGTGTTCACTGATTCAGAGCCCACATCGTACCAATTGCATACATCCTCAATTGCTTATGCAGCAGCAAACCATCCATCTAACCTTTCAGCATCTGGCAAAATAGTCATCGAACTACTGCAAGGACTCGAACATAAGGGACATTTTGTTTTCATGGACAATTGGTACACCAGCCCGGCTCTCGTCCACAAGTTGTCACAGCTAGGGTTTGGAGCTCGTGGAACAGTGCGATACACCACCCAAGGGATTCCGGAGAGTGCAAACCCAAAGAAGTTCCGCATGAAAAAAGGCGAGGACCCGCACTTTTACACAAAAGCAGGGCAACTATGTGTTGTTTGGCAGGATGCAAAGCGTGTAACTCTTCTGACTAATTATGGTGACTGCAGTATGGACACTAAAGAAATTCGCAGCAAATACAGTTCCACTGGACTTCGTGAAATCAAAAAACCTGTTCTCGTCAGTGATTATAATAAATACATGGGTGGAAGTGATCTAGCATCGCAACTGTGTCAGTATTATACACACCACCATAGATCGCTGAAATGGTGGAAAAGAATTTTCGTGGCCATTCTTGACATCTGTTTGGTGAACGCTACTGTCGTCTACAACCGAATTCCTACAAACCAGCACTTGACGAGCTTGGATTTCCGCGTGAAGGTGGTCAATGAACTTCTTTCCACCTGGAAGCACAACCGAGCAAAGCACACCAATGAGCCATCGTGTCTTTCGAGTAGACATTATCCCGGGAGAAGTGAGCCCAGCAAAAGGCGCAACTGTGTCGTTTGCAGCACACAAGCCAAGCGGAAACAAACTCGTATGATTTGTAAACAGTGTCAAAAGCCAATGTGTGTTCTGCCATGCTTTGAGAAGTTTCACAGTGTGTGATAAACATTTACCCAATGTAGTTTGGATTGTGTTCTAGGTGTCCCCCCCCCCCCATTTCAATGTTGCTCACCCAGCAAATAATGCAACTGTGTCATTTGCAGCACAAAAGCCAAGCGGAAACAAACTCGTATGATTTGTAAACAGTGTCAAAAGCCAATGTGTGTTCTGCTATGCTTTGAGAAGTTTCACAGTGTGTGATAAACATTTACCCAATGTAGTTTGGATTGTGTTCTAGGTGTCCCCCCCCCCCCATTTCAATGTTGCTCACCCAGCAAAAAATGCAACTGTGTCATTTGCAGCACTAAAGCCAAGGAAACAAACTCGTACGATTTGTAAACAGTGTCAAAAGCCAATGTGTGTTCTGCCATGCTTTGAGAAGTTTCACAGGGTGTGATAAACATATTTGATTGTGGTCCTGCCGTCTCCCCTCCCCATTTCAATGTTGAAGTGACAGTGCGCACACCAGCAACACAACATTGAAATGGGGAGAAAATGAGATGATGTAAGCAATCTTGAAATGGAGTGGGGGTGGTATGTGAGCAACCTTCATTTAAACTTGACTACTGCTACAGTAAAATCAATTTTGTGCAATTACCGCAACATTCCTTTCACCTGAACCTAAAATATATCACCTATTACGTTGGGGTTTATGAACCACCCATAAACAAAACAAGCATGTTTTATTGGTCAATATTTTTCTTGTCATAACTTGTGGAGTTATTTGTTGTCATTGCAAGAGTGGCCTTTCATGATGTTGTTGAGTGAGGGCGCTATACACTGAAAGTTGTTAAAAAGTCTCTGGTAAAGAACTGAACATGCTATGCAAAAACCGGTAGCAACCAAGGCATGACTGATCAAATATAGCTCGGTATTGAAAGGGATATGTTGAAAAGGCGGGGTCCTTCAACACTGCCTTGCAAGACACCAGAAGATATATGAAAGTGAGGCAGACACGCTCTTATTATGCGTTGAGTTCTGCCGATTGTGCGATGATTTGAATGACCCAGTGTGCCTGTCTACGATCCCTCTCATCTTTGATTTTGGTATGAACCAAGCTGACCCTACTGCTTTAGCTTGTGCTAGTTGGGATTCCACCGTGGTGAGCCTCGACTAGAGTCAGGCGCGTTATGAGTCAAAGGTTGTTGGGGATTGTGTTTTATTTTCGCCAAAATGGAGGATCTGGAACGTCTGGGGGTGGGGGATGTGCTGAATTTTTGCATTCATGACCGGGAGGGGGTTATCCTCCCCCCCCCCGAAACACCGCTTAAAGCAACATTATACGTAAATGTTTGTTTTATGTTTTGATTAACAATTCAGCAGGCTCATGGGGGTGTTGAACCCTCGATGACCCCTCCCTCATTGGCTGCGTCATGCCACTGACTGAAATCATATATGTATTTATCATCTCATTCCACTGATTATTCTGCAATATTTTTAGTTCCAATAGACGATTGTATAGGGAATTCGCCATGGATTAGGCTTTCGTTTAGCTTGGATGTCTGTTTCCGGACTCAATTTCTCAAGGTGGACGGAACGATTTCTCATCTAGCGCAGTGATCAGTCTGTGAGCATAAGGGACAATCTTTATAAGCCCGTCTTGTTAATGCCTACTTCTTCATGAATGGGATAGAGGGAGCAGAGGGCGCTGTTCACATGGGAAATCTTCATCATCGATACAAACATCAAATCTCCATCGTTGCTGTTGTCTTGTGAACCAATGGTGGGAAGGACGATTAGGTCTCCGTTGTCAGAGCTCAGCGTTAGTGTTGAGCAACGATGTCAAATAGCCGCAGCAATCGTATTTAAACTAGTTTTGGAATTATGTTTTTCGATCCTGTTGCCAGGGAGGGTTTACGTGTTCTGTTAGTCGCTGGGGACAATCTGTTATACTGAAGTTAAAGATCGTATCGCCCGTAGCTTTGACTATTGTCAAGGCAATTTTCAACACTTTCTTTTTCATCAGAACATTGCTTTTTAACTTGAAGAAAGGATAAGAACCATGTTACGTACGAAACATAATCGTGAGAAGCACGGAAATTATTTCAAGGCGGATCACGTATTAAATTAATGTTGGCATTTGTTTACTGTTATACCAAGCCTCTGACTTGTTCCAATGATGCATCTTTAAGAAAATGTATAAGCGCGTAGCTTAATAATCCGAAGTGACTCTGTGACGTAATTATGATTTATGGCTAACATGAATCATTTGAGACCTGAGACCCAGGAGTCAGATATACTGATGTACAACTCTTCGACAGCAGGCCAGTTGGCCGGGTTAGGACACGAGAGTGTGTGAAACGAAGATAGTGTAATCATACATGCAACCTATCTCCAAAGAGTCCAAAGGAAAAAAAAACGTAAACGTAACACGTAACACGTAACACAGAATGTTCCTCAGTGTAGATAATTAAAATCTAAGGTTTTATTATGTATACAGGGCGAAAATGCTTACAACATAATGCTTGAGAAACCGGTGTATGCTTGCAAGGTTCAAAGAGCCAGTATGTATGGACGTGTTCTTTTAGTGATAGAATGACCTGCAAGAAGCTTCGATGCTGCTTGTAGTGGATCATCTTACCAGCAAACACTTCTAGCCTCTGGGCCAGTTGGTGTCTAACAATGAGTTCGGGAGATTGGATGGTCCTGTTTTGCCTGCAGTGTACATAACTTTCTTTAAACCGTTGATAGTTTAAATAATATGCCTATGAGTAATATTGCAACGAGGAACATTCAGGTCACTGATTTTGTTGAACTGACTGGCGATGTTTTCGTTAATTATTGCATCGGTTTTGCAAAAAGAAGGACCCATTTCGGGTCTCCAAAATGGGCCGGCAAACGTTATACTTGTTTACATACGAATGGTTTATTGTTGTTAACAGTTCTCACCGTCAGGAAATTTCAAATAGATGACGAATAGATGCCATGGGATTCCTTTTCTGTACTGTGCCAATAATAAATGTTGTTGTGTTTCTTTTCGCTAAATCAGCTAACTTGTTGTAATTAAAATGTTGTCTTACAGAATCTTAGTTTGTTTTCCCCACAGCTATGCAGCAATGTAAACAAAGATTGACTATGGGCTTGTTGTAATTAAATGTTGTCTTAAAAATGGACTTTTTAGATCAGTGACCAATAAATTATAATTCAATTAACTATCAACTACATGTACTATGCGGAGAAACTGAACTCATCACAAATACATGTACTAAACAAGAGAGCGCTTATCTTTACCTTTGATGTGAACAATATCTTTATCAAACACTTGGTTTGATTTTTTTTAAATTTGTTATGAATGAAAACTAACGGTATCAGTATACACAACTATCGATCTGGTTGGAGCACTAAAAACAAGTTCAAAATGCTTGAAATACAAAACCAGCTAGGTAAGACACTCCTTTTCTATGGTTGAATAATTTTGCTGATGTTTGTTTAATTTCTTAGAAAAATAACAAACTGAATGATCAATTTCCTGACCATCTAATTGTATGAAAACAGAACCAATACCTACATCACTGGCATCTACTGACAATTTTAGAGGCCTTGGTTAAATCTGGTGCCATCAAAACTAGTTCGTTAGCTAGAATGGTTTTACTAGCTCAAATGACGCTTGGTTGCATTCATCTGTCAGTAGAGCAACAACATCCAAAAAATTCCTTCAAAATTTCCGATAATACCCAGCTATGCCGAGAAAATGCACAGCCATCATCTATGTACACTTCAGTGTTTGTCAAACCCTTCATCACATTATTCATTAAACTTTGAAACGACGCTTGCGCGTTTTTCAAACAAAAAGGGAGGACCTTATACTGATGTAACCCCTGAGGAGTCACAAAAGCAGAAACTTGTTTTGCACGAGGAGTGAGAGGGACCTGCCAATATCCCTTTAACAAATCAAAAGTACTCACAAACTTAGCTTCATCAACATGATCAATACAATCATCTACTCTTGACAGTGGACATCTGTCAGATTTTGTCTCTGAATTCAAAATCTAAAAGAATCAGTTTTTGGTACCAAAATACAATGGTGAACTCCAATTACTGTCACTTTCCTCAATATCAGTGTACTTCATGTATTTAATCTCCTCATTAAAGTGTGCCTGTTTTAGTGGTCCCACTCTGTACTCTTGTTAGTATTCATGACCCGACCTAGTTTTAGGAAAAGGCCCTACACAATTTACAATAACATTGCTAAATGTGACCCGCTCTGTGAAAATGAGTCGTAAAAAAAATCGCAAATTTGACAATTTGTGATTACTATGTGACTGGAAAGAGTACATCTTCAGCTTTAGTTTGGTATATGATAGACGTGTGTGACGTATTGCATTGTGGAGATATGACATTTTTAATAATCAATAATTTGCATAATTAACACATTGAAATCTTAGGAAAAAAACATTCGAAAGGAAAACAAATGACAGAAATGAAACAACCTACTCACAAAAAATCATTTATTTTAATATTTTATTGATTAAAATCCACAATTAAAGCTACATAGAAATCTCAATTTTTCAAATTTGTGACTTGTGACTCATTTTCACAGAGCGGGTCACAAATAATTAATAATAATAATAATAATAATAATAATAATAATAATAATAATAATAATGATAATAATAATGATAATGATAATGATAATGATAATGATAATGATAATGATAATGATAATGATAATGATAATGATAATGATAATGATAATGATAATGATAATGATAATGATAATGATAATGATAATGATAATGATAATGATAATGATAATGATAATGATAATGATAATGATAATGATAATGATAATGATAATGATAATGATAATGATAATGATAATGATAATGATAATGATAATGATAATGATAATGATAATGATAATGCTATAATAGGGCGACTTTCCCATAGACTTGTGCACAAAACTTCCCCCTTCCTTTTCCCTCTTAATAATATCCTCCAAGAACCCAAATTTTCCTGCCTGGGTTGTTTCAGCCCAAGGAAGCGATTACTTTTTTAAAAAAACACTTAATTCCTTCATTAAAAGGTAGTAAAAACAATAGGGCGACACTAATTTGTCGCCCTAATAGATAAAAAGTCAGCAAAAACTGTCACCCTAACATAGCATTCATTAAATTAATAATAATAATAATAATAATAATAATAATAATAATAATAATAATAATAATAATAATAATAATAATAATAATAATAATAATAATAATAATAATAATAATAATAATAATAATAATAATAATAATAATAATAATAATAATAATAATAATAATAATAATAATAATAATAATAATAATAATAATAATAATAATAATAAATAATAATAATAATAATAATAATAATAATAATAATAATAATAATAATAATAATAATAATAATAATAATAATAATAATAATAATAATAATAATAATAATAATAATAATAATAATAATAATAATAATAATAATAATAATAATAATAATAATAATAATAATAATAATAATAATAATAATAATAATAATAATAATAATAATAATAATAATAATAATAATAATAATAATAATAATAATAATAATAATAATAATAATAATAATAATAATAATAATAATAATAATAATAATAATAATAATAATAATAATGCTAATTGCTGCAATAGGGCGACAGTGTAGAAAATGCTACAATAGGGCGACAGTTATCTATCTTGAAAAACACATGCTTTTTCAACATGTTTTTATGAAGTTAATGATTTTTTTTAAAGGCAAATTCGAATTTAGGTTTGCTGAGGTCGAGAACATCAGAAATGTATGATGGGAATTTGTTGGACACGGTTTTGTACATGTTGAGTGCCCGAATATACACCATACAAATGCCCGAATATACACCATAAATGCTGAACCCTTAGTATCACTAGGATCAGTACTCATCTCATCATCCAAATAATTTGAAAAAAAAAATCATTATGAAAAGAAACCCTATAGGTTTCATCAAGTAGACTAGACATACAAGTTTCAGAAAGGTCTAAACCTGCACCAGTATGAACTGGCGCCTTGAGTTTACTACTCATGGATCGAGTTGTAATACAAGTGGGGAATACACCAGGTAACTCCTCCTCTAGTAAGCTAGTATTATTATCATAACATGGCACATCCGTCATACAAGGTTCTACAAATAGCCTAGTACCAGTTACTTCGTTATCTAACAGTAGTGTTATACCATTAAGCCCTTGAGGCAAAGTGGGAGTTACACCCACGGTCATGGGACCTGAAACTAAGTCTGACTATAAATACAAACGATGGAGAGGCACATCAATAGATTCATTACCTATAACCGTAATACGCACATCTATGCCAAATGAAGATCCTTCGATTAGGGGCCTAAAGGAACTTCCCCTTGCAATAGCACATTGAGTTGACCCCGTATCCCTCAAAGTTACTTGGTAATTCGGTAAATCAGAACGCTCATCGAGAAATACAAATTAGTTATAAAGAGCAAAAATTCCTCTCTAAGGTCGGACAAAGACCCCTTGACTGAAAACTTGTTGATACGGTACAGCCAGGGTTTTCAGTTGTGGGCCGAAAAAAGAGAATCAGAATGGGTAAAACAAACAAATATGGAAACGTACTGCAGTAATTATTAAGCGTTTGAAGAAATTGTGTAAATCAGATTAAAACACTTGGTATGTAAAATTGTAATGCAGAAAACTGTTGGAAATAGAGTTGCCTGCATTTTGCTGTAAGTTTACATTTTTAGTATCCATCAGAAATACTGCAAGCTGAACGCACCTCTAAAAAAGGTTTTGAAGGAAACCTATACCACCACCATTGGCGGATCCATGGGGGGGGGGGGCTAAGGGGGCTGTAGCTCCCCCCCAAAAATCGTTAAAAAAAATTAAAAAGAGAGAGAGAGAGAGAGAGAGAGAGAGGGGAGGGGAGGGGAGAACGCACTCTCATTTCCCCCTCACTGTGCTTTGTTTTTCTCTCCCTTTGATTATTTAATTGTAATTTTTGTAGTACTGAAAAATAATTGTTTTTTATTCTCAGCCCCCCCCCCCCCCCCCCTAAAAATGTTCTGGATCTGCCCATGACCACCTATATACATATTATTACCCAAACAGTACCAAGTGGGCATAACAATAGTAATTATCACTACTGTTTATCAAATGAATCATTTTGAAGATTTTAGAGTGGCTACGGAATTAGCTGAATTCCGGACAAGCCCCCTAATTCTGAGCACTAAAAGAATAAGGGCACGGTACAAACAAAAGAGCGGCATACATATATAACAATATTTATCCCATCAAAGTAAATCTTTAAGTGTCAACAACTGGTCTGGTTTAGGCCATCTACGGAGTTCCAAAAATTGGTCTGGTTTAGGCCATCGTTGGAGAATGCCAGAACCGGCTGGTTCAAACCATCAACTTGAAGGAGATAATTACAACAGGTGTAACTCACTGCCTCTGCTGGTCAAGTCGTAGGGCCGACGCACCATGGCACTAGCTAAGCCATGGAGTGATAACGGGGTAAGGCTGATGGAGGGCGACAAACATCATATCAGCAGAGGAGAAGTAGACAGAACCTCTGGCTGACCTCGTGTTCAGATGAGTGTGAAAATATATGTGGCGTACAGGTCTTAAATAGATGTTACACCCAAACCCAACGCATTCCGCTTCCGTATTTGTGGTGCTAAAAGAACAATATACAACAATATGAAGAATATCTTTATGTATTAAGTACTCTCTGGTGGTAGTGCTCAAGACTTAAGATACTTACAGATATTCCTTGGGTGAACCAATAATAGAAACACGGCCGAATGTCTTAAAGGAACTAACCACCATCTGTAACAGTACTTCCTGTTTGGAGTTCGAAACAATTATGTGGATGCTTTTTCACTATTTTCTCTTGAACGACCTGATAGTGATAATATAATAATAGGATTTATATAGCGCAGTTTCGACACGACACAACGCAATTAGAAACATTGTTACAGATCAATTAATGAATGTATATCTGGATTTAACAACACATGTTGCTTAAAGAATAGATTGTATTATAAGAAGAACATGTGGAAAATGTATTTTTATATTTAAAATATTGTCCGACAGTGTAACACTGAATAAAGAGGGAAGATTGCCACCGAACATGCTTATATTGATGCAAGTGTTGTCTACCGATTTTCTTTCTTCTAAAATAATTTAACCTCAGCCAGGGACAAATTTGTGTTTTTGTACTATGGCAACATTCCATATTGTTTGCTTTCAGGAAATATGAGTTCATTGATGAATATTACCGATGTATATGTGCTTCCTTAAAATGTTTGTTATCCTACTTCGTTTTACTGTCTCAGTAAACTATTCACCCATAACATTTGATGGTGCACAAAATGCTCACTAACGTGTCTTCAATTCTAATCGATCAGGAACCGCAACAATTTGTTTTTAAATTTAGCTGGAGTCTGACGGCGAAATAAATTAAAAGGGGGACCGGAATTCATGTTTGCCAATTCATATATTTGTTTGTATTTTCACATTTGCTGATCATTAACACCACAACGTAATGAGCTTAACATATCAAAATGTAACCAATTATTCGTAATTGTTTTTAGTATTCCAATTGGGATCATGTTTGTTTAAATAAGTTTATTCGTCACAGTATGTCGCACTTGTCAATGGAGGGCAATTTATTTTATTTTAATGTTGATGCATTCAAGTATTACTGAACTGCAAACAGAACATTTATCATAGTATTTGACACATCACTTGAGGAAAATCTAAGAACATTGGTGAAAATAACAAAATAAATGGGCTTTAATTAAATGTCAATCCCTACTTTTTGTTCCTATCCTAGAAATCTGGCGAACAACAGAATCAGTCAACTTGCACCAGGAACATTTGACGGTCTATCAAGTCTCCGGAATTTGTAAGTTGTAATGTCATGAATTTCAGTCACATAACATCAATCCACCAATATCTCGTTACATAAGTTACGTCAGCCAACAAAAACAATCTGAAATCTAAAAATCATATGAAATACGAACTTTATGTTTGCCAATCGAAATATTATGCATAATGATAGTTTTTTTTAAATCATTAATTACTTGTCCAACACTGTAGCACTTGTCTGTGTATAGCAGTATACCACCGAACATTTTTAATATCGAGGTAGTCAACGTTATTCTTTCTAGATGCAGAAAACAACCAGTAACTCATTACTCCGTGTCGTTAAAAGGATACCGGAAAATTTAATCTGAATTAACTAATTTAATACCATCAACGATAGATAAATTTTTAATTAAATATCGATTCTGGAACATGTATTCCACCATTTTACCGATTAATAAATTACAAGAAAAATAGGAACGTGTGAGAATATAGAGGCATGCTCACAACAAGCCAAATAAGGGAAAGCCTTTAACATTAACGAAAATAATATAAGAAAAACAAATCATTGTATCGACTTTGTTGTTTCACTATTCTAACAGCAATTTACTACAAAATTAAACAATTCATTGAAACATTGATATTTTACTCGAGAAAGTGAATATAAATGCTGTAAAATTACATACTTCTCTAAATAATCGTGACAAACATGGTTTTATAGTAAATATGTACCGAAATTAATTAATGATGGGTCCCATCATAAATTCATGTTGAAGATTTTAGTGAAATATGGTATGTGACACTTTTAGTGAAATATAGTTTGTTACACTTTGCAAAATTATCAATGTTCCCATGAAAATAAACATTTCCCGAAATTGCCAATACAACACGTGCTATACATGTTTAACAATGAGCAGATATACCGGATATACCGACCGAAACCAACGAAAACAACTAACGTTACGCAGAAACATATATAGGAACAATGAAGTTGGAAGACACCAATATTGAGAAGAAACCATGCTACTTGTTCTGGTAGAAAAGATGTTTAAATTGGCAAAAATGATTGCGATTTAATGAAATGATACTTGGTTGTTCCCATCCACTGATCAGAATGTATCCTTTCAGCCATTTGTCCCTGAGACTATAAATCCAATGCAAATTCTGCTTATAACTAATCCATGACATTGGAGTGTCGTGGCCGAGCGGTCTAGCTTACCGGACTCAAGTTCTGGTGTTAGCAGCAGAATGTGGGTTCGAATCCCGGCCGTGACACTTGTGTTCTTGAGCAAGACACTTAACCATAATTGCTTCTCTCCACCCAGGGGTTAAATGGGTACCTGTGAGGGCAGAGTTGGTTGATTAGCCCTATATGCGCTGTAATGGCAGCAATTGAGCTGTATACTCCCCAGGGAGCTGAAATGGTTTCAGGAATGATTTATGAGCCTTATGAGCCTTATGAGCAGGGGTAATAATATAATGCGCCTTGAGCACCACTCAGTTGGTGGATACGTGCGCTATATAAGTCCACACATTATTATTATTATTATTATACAGTAGTTTTCTTGCAGACCGCGCTGGTGAGAATGGATTTATCACTGAGTATCAGCAGCCCAAAATCCGTGCACCTTTTCTCACCACATGTTTCAAGTTGTCTTCTTAATCTAACTACTCTTTGAAAAAACATTGTATTTAGATATTTTATAGACTGAATTCCCTAAACGCCACATATAGACCTATTTATTTGTTTACATTGTACGGTGGACTGGACCATATTTCCCAATTTCATTTGTAAACAAATAGTAAATCTTCAAACTGATAATCTCAAATCGTTTGGTCCGTCCATTTATATCGCTAGTTTGATTTATTTGGATGTTCATCCTTTGTTTGTGATTTCGTATTGCACATGCTCTATAGTCTATAGTTTGTACTTAAAGATGTTTAAAACAGTATGGGCAAATGTGATGGGTAAATTAAATCGCACAATTATTGTTGAGTCGTGTTTTCCAAATGTGTGATGTTTTCGGTGTTGAGTAAACTTTAAGCTCTAGCTGAAAGTTGGCTATACATCGAGACATTCAAGTTGGGTATTTTTGTTAGAACTTTTGGATAACTCAATGTATTCATTGTTGGGCATTATGAGAACGATAACCTCATTGTTGGGAATATCCGCTTATCGCCAATTACAACTGTTAGTGAATAGGGAGCATGACTGGCGCTTTGGTCCAACTGCTTCAAAGCTGTTTAATTTTTAGTGTAAACCCACGCGACAGAACATGTATCATCATTGTTATTAGGTAAATAAGCCCCTAATTCTCACTAGCTTCAGTAAATATCACAATATAAAAGACACACAAACAAACTATATCACATGAGCTAGGAAATCAATCATCTTCAATGCGGAGAGGCCTAAATTTAACTTACATTTAACAAATAAATTAAAAGTATCAAATACAAAGATCAATAATAGGATCACGTAATTACACAATTAATTATCTGCGGTTCACGCCAAAAACCTAGGCAGCGTCTGCCATCTTGAATATATCATAAAACAATGCAAACTAAGGAAAATGAAACAAGAATAAGTCTTAGGAGATAACTGTTTAAACAATAAAGCACTTGTGAATCTCCTTAACATTATCAATTGTGAAATATATGAAATAAGTCTGTCTTAAGGACATTCAATATAATCGTAAGCTATGTCATCAATAATTAACAATAATTAACTAAATAATAGCAAATAATCACTAAATGAAAGTATTAATGTTAATGAAAGTGTAAATTCGAGTTTAGATAAATGATATTTTTGAAATATAAATTGAAAATGATATGAAGACGAAGACATGTAAATGGATCTTCGACAGAAAACAGTGTGAAGGTGGAAGCGCGCGGTAGAAATGCAATCGTAGAGGGCGCTTCCTCAATTTGAATAATAATGCAGTTGAGTAAAGTGTAAAGGTAAGTATGAACTAACAAATAAACTGGGGTGTTAAATTCTCAGTTAATAATTTCTAAGTCGTCACGTATGTAATGCTGGGTTTTATTTATTCATTTATTGTTTTCTTTTGTAGGATATTTTCAGCAATGTTTTGATGAAAAATAGCAAAAACATGGGCAACATATCTTTACACAAATTAGTATTGACTTATTGACTGACACAAACAATCTGAACCATAGAGGAAGGACTTGCTCTATGTCTGAACATACTGAACGTAGGGTTAATTAACTGGATATAATTGAGACAAAAAACATGATTGATACATGATTAACTATACATTCATTAGATAACTAATTCTCACTAGCACCAGTAAAAATCATAATATAAAAGCCAAATGAGTCAGGAAATTAATCAACTTAAATGAGGAGAAACCACAATTTTACCAAAATATGTACCGCCAGTGTTTTACGTTATTTTAATAATAATAATAATGTGTGGACTTATATAGCGCACGTATCCACCAACTGAGTGGTGCTCAAGGCGCATATTATTACCCCTGCTCATAAGGTTCATAAATCATTCCTGAAACCATCTCAGCTCCCTGGGGAGTATACAGCTCAATTACTGCCATTACAGCACATATAGGGCTAATCAACCAACTCTGCCCTCACAGGTACCCATTTAACCCCTGGGTGGAGAGAAGCAATTATGGTTAAGTGTCTTGCTCAAGGACACAAGTGTCACGGCTGGGATTCGAACCCACAAAACAGTGATGCTAACACCAGAACTTGAGTCCGGTAAGCTAGACCGCTCGGCCACGACACTCCATCTGATAACTTACCGATAATTTTAACGATAATTTCCGGCAAGTGTTGTTTTAATCGGAACATTGTTAATTTTCTTTTAGAAAGGAAATCAAATACTATGAAATTAAATATTTTACAAAATCATTTTTTTGAAATTTTGTTTTACAGTCAATAAGTGCCCCAATGATTTATGAAGGGGACAAACCATAAATAATTTCGGGACATTATTTGATGTAAATCCCTGTTATCCGTCCTGAAGTAAAATGTTCCTATGAAACAGAAAATTACCGGTGATGTATCTATAAAAAGTCTCAACTGACAACACAATATCTTAACATAATAAACATAATAAACATAATATGTTAATATCTTAACATAATTCTCCTGAGGACGATCAGAGCATACTGATCGAAACGTCGAGTTGTACCTCCAGTTCTTTTCAGAACTAAATACTACTCAATTGAGATTCCACATGGTGTCACCGCAATTAGTCTTACCTAACATAATAAACGTTAAGGAAATCAACTTTATATAATCGAAGGTATTTTTTTTATTTATAAAAATATGATTAAACCTCAATCAGGGGCGTAGCGAAGGCATTTTCTTTGGGGGTGTGGAGTCAATTTGCTGACTGACATCAGAGTCACGTGTCTACAAAATGACAATGTTAATGTGAATATAGGAAGGATGAGTTTCTTTGAACCAAGTTTTATTGAAATCATATATATGTGACCCTGGTCTGATATGGGTTGAAATACTTGGGGGACAGCGGCTCTCTGCTTTCTTGGTAAATTCATGGTTTATTCTGTAAATGTAGAAGATAAGAATGCAAAGGAGAGAACGGTAAGATGGTCTCTTGTCTTCGGTCAACATTGGACTCATCCGTTATTTACACAATTATATTAACAAATCGTTTTCCAAAATGAACTCAATAAAGTCACATTTTATGCGTTGAAATAGCTCATAAATGCTCTCACAAATCCTCTTAAATGAACAGTTTCCCTGAGCCCTTATGCGGGCCCCGCATCGCTCTCCACGCCGTGAGTTCGAAAAATTTCGCTGGCTTGCTTGTTTCGATTTGCACACCCCCACCACTTTCAAAATAAGTCCGCCGCTGTTGCATGCATCCTTTTCAGGGGGAAGGGGGGACATGGCCCGTCTTTATCAACACTTTTTAGTTAATGATTGGGCCCCTTGTTCAAAATTCCTAGCTACACCTATGATATCATGTTAAAATCCTCATGTTATCACTAACCAAATAGTAACATTTTTATTTAACACTTACTTGGTGTAAAGCTGATGATGCGTATCAATCTCTTCCCTAAAAATGATTGTGTCTGAGGTGTTGTCTCTTTTAGGAAAATACATTGTTTTGGATTGCATAAAGACAAATACGGGTTAACGTGTCGGCGCTGTACCAATTGAGCCATCTATCCCTATGTTGGCGGTCCACTTCTAATCTTGTGGTTGATTTGATTATTTAAACAAATCAATTGTTTGTTTGACTTAAGGAAATACTAACTATTTCCTAAATTTCACGTTAATATTAATATGTATTTTTTATGGTTATGAAATAAAGGATTCCTCAAAAGTGTCAGCAGCACTTTAGCTGAATAAGGCCTGTGATGAAGATCTTGAGAAGACGATTAAGAAATGTTAAGATTTAAATGTGGGAGGAAAACCCAGACAAATATTCTGTTGGAAAACCCACGTTATCAGGTTGGGACCGAAAACCCAATCCTCTCGTTGGAGTGGAATTCGAATCCGTGTCCACGGAGGTGAAAGGCGAGTAAAGTATACCACTGCGTCAACCTGATCCCCCAAACTTTCACATATTGGTTGTTTTATGTTTATATTGAATCAAACAGAGAAGTATACTTGCCAACATTCCCAGTGTTGTACCTTCCCTAAAGCATAAAGCACTGTGCATCTCGAATCTTTTATTAGGTGTTCGAGCTACGGCGTGAACACCTCTTGATATTGTTCGTTTTTTTTTAGGTGTTCGAGCTACGGCGTGAACACCTCTTGATATTGTTCGGGTTTTTTTTTTTTTCTTCTTCTTCTCTTTAAGACTTATCCAGAGACAAAAACATAGTTGCAGAGTTCACAGAACCTTAAAACTTCACACATAGTTAGACCTTAACATGTAGTTTTATGTCAAATTGTGACGTCATAGTGAGATCATCAGATATCGAATTACACTAAATCAAAGTTTAATATTTTCAAAAAATCATATCTCATGAACCACAAAAGATATTTTCACAGTCTTTGCACCATGTTATAGATCTTTAATTATGTGATTTTTTGTACACAGACGTGACCCCAATCCGACCTCTTCTTCCGGTCGAAACCGGAAGTTGAACATTTCTAAAGATTTAAAAAAATCATATCTCATGAACCACAGAAAATATTTTCACAATCTTTGCATCATCTTAAAGACCTTGAACTATGTCACATTTCTTACACAGACATGACCCCAATTTGACCTCTCCTTCCGGTCGAAAACAGAAGTTTAAACGAACAACTATTCAGAAGCACAGCCATACTGACGTTCTCTTACACACAGACATATCGGCCTATAGTGTGTGTATATGCATTATCTAATTAGAATAGAATAGTTCGAGTTTACGAAGACCGCGCAGGTCATGACCCGCCATGCACGCACGCGCAGCATGCAGCAGCAAAAACAATGGCTTCCCTGTCGGGCCCGTCTGCAGAAAATGCGTCGCAGAAAATGTACTAATTTACCATGGAATCCAAATTGTTATCATTTTTGGAGATGAGTTGGACAAAGATTCTTTCATGTGCAAGTGGATGGAAGAAATAGACGGTATGGTTGAGTGTGATATTGCCAATGTCCATGTCTAACCATGGAGGAAGGAATGGTCTTAAAGCGTTAGGGCTGTTGGAGCTAACGTACATAACAATTAACATATACATGTACGTCGCTGGTAACGAACGATCACACTCACAGAATCTCTGTTACAGCTAACGTTACAGGTAATGTAGGAATTAATTTTAAAAGAATTTGAAAAATATCTGGACCTAATCAGACTACATATTTTTGGTAAAATAGTTGGACTTAGGCCTATATGAAAAATATCCTTGACAATTTAACTTATGTCTTCAGACTTTTACCCCCTCAGTATCGTGTAGTTGACATTATTATCATACTTTTTAGTGACAATTTCAAAAAAAGATCATTCCTGGTGATTATTTTCAATAGTTACCATGTTAATTAATACCTTGACCAACAAAATAAACTATTACCCTAACCACCCCAAATCCATCCAAATCCTGAAAGGGGCACTTTTTTGGGAAAAAATCAGCACTGTTGAAAAATGGGATCTTTATAATGGAGTTTTATCAGATACTAAAAAGTAATACTAGTTGCACAAACATACCTTTGTACATGGCCAAGAATATTCAACCTTTGGCGGTGTATAAGCATGGAAATGAACTTCAAGCTAAACAAAAGTTTTGGGTTATTTTTTCATAGTGTATACAATGAAGATGGATGCTGACCTAATTATTTATTATTTTACATGTATGGATGAATAGCCGAGATTCCTAAAATTAATTACCATTTGATTTACAGATTTATGGGTACCACTCTGAGTGGTACAAATGCTTCCATGCCATTTGCAGGGCTGAGAGGAATAAATAAGATTAAGAAGAAACAGAAACATCAAGGTAGGCAAATATTGAAAAATACGGGTAAAATGTCGCATCCGACCGCCACTTTTTCTCATTCAGTATAACCATTAAAGTAATCTTACCTACCTCGTAAGGTGGAGAACATATGGATGATGATGGAGATATACTTCACATTATTCCAGGATATTTATTTCATGAAAAATCAGGCATTTTGGTATACGATGAATTCCTCAGTCATGTCAGTCTGATGTCGTAAACTCCACAATTAGTGACCAACACAGTCATTTGTACATGCGCAGTGGCAACTATAATAGGATCCTTCTATTTTCTGAAGGGGAGGATTTTTTAGAAGGGAAACAAAAGTGAATTTTAAATATAGTTTTCGCTTTCTGTACCACCAAAAATCGATAGAATAATGTTTAACTGGTTAGTGGTTGCAAACAATTTCCAAAAAACCCTTTAAAAGTGGTGGTCGGATACGACATTCTTTCCAAAAATTCAATCAAGTTTCAAGTATGCAGTAAGCTTGGGCGATAACGTTTTTTTTTATCCACGATATATCGGCAAACATATATTGCAATTTTCAATAATATCGCAATTCTTTTTTTGCATTCATGCATGATTGCTTTAGAGCCAATAACCACAAGTATGTACCCCTCTACAAGTGTCACAATAAATTGCAAATTTATTTGCAGAGCGTGTATGTAATTTTGAAGTAGTTTGCTTTTGTTTCTCATTTCTAAAAGCTCAAAAGACTAATGGTTTTATTTCCATGGAATGTCTGACTTGACTCACAATGTCGATTATATTTTATCGTGATATATTTGTATTCGCGATTCGCCGATATGCCGATAACTTAAATAGGTTCTCGATATTGTAATCGAATAAAAAAGTTATTGCAATATTCGATATCATGTTTATCGCCCAAGCTTAGTATGCAGTAAAATTGTTTCTAGTTATATGTTGCTTTTTCGTTTCTTTCTATCTGTTTACCTTGTCTTGTGTGTTTACTTTTGTTAATTTTCACTCTCTTTTTGTCTACAATGCCCATTCCCCTTACTCACTTATTCCTCTATTTCTATTAAATATTTATTATTCTTTCTTCATACATATTCAGGTCAATATGAGCTCGAGCGGTAAGAATGCATCACTGAACCCCAGAGAAGAAAACCGTGGTCTTCATCAGACTTACTCCCTGACAAACCGAGAAAAATTGAGGAAAAAACTGATAAGTATTCACAGTGCCAAACCTTGATTGCATGCCAACTATTTGAAGCAGCCCAACGGAAAGATGAGAGGTTACTTTTGCAAATCGAAGATAAAGATCTTGTGGGTTTAGAAGTTTGCTATCATTGTCTTTGCTATAATGAGTATGTACCCAATTCTTGACAAGGCCAGATCCATCAGATAAAATACCTATTTGGTACAATGATGCATAAATAAAATTCTGTGAAGAAGTCATCCAGAAGAGAATAATAAAAACAATCAAATTCTTTTCACAAAGTCATTACATCGTAAGTTCATCAAGTATGTACAAGAAGTGGAGGGAGTTGATTGGAGTTGACCCACAATCTGAAAATACGTCTGAAAAGTACATTTCCTACGCTGGTAATTCATAGATCATTTACTAAGCATACAATTGACTTGGTGTACAGCCAAACTCTTCCTGCAAAAGAACTGGTATAGAGACTGCAGTTGGCTCAGATACATTATGTACTGATACTGATACTGACAGCAGTTAAAGTACTGGAGAAGCAGAGAGATTTTTACATATCTTCACACACTCTTCAATGCATCAGCTGTACTATATAATACACTTATAATGAAGAAATCACAAAATAAAGCAGAAGTGTCATTCAAAAGATAAATTTGTTTTGCATTTCCTTTATTACTTATTAATTGTGTGTATTAACGAAGAATGTGTTTTATCAATTTAAATATTTACACAAAACATTGACAATTAATAACCAATACTGAACTTTTTAAAGATGATAAAAGATTTACAAATTGGTCTCTGATGTAGGCAGGGTTAGAATCAGGTTTGCGCAAAGCAGGTGGGGCTCAAGGCAAGGAGATGGGGGATGGGAAACGAAACCCCAAAATATTGAGATGTATGGTCAATTTAGATTGTTTTCACATGATCAATTAAATTGGAATACTACCCCACGACACCATGGATCTTACCCTGGGAGTAAGGGGTAGAGGACTGGGGGATCAGACGGGTTCAGACCTTTTATTCAAGGCAATTTTTTGTTAACTGGTTCATTTTTTACAATGACATATATTCCCCAAATATGGAATCCCCTTTCCAAACTCTTGCAAACATAAAAAACATAGCCCATGTGAACTATTCAAATTATACAAAATTGAAATGTACATTAAAATGTACAGTTTTCTAAAAATGGCCGAAAGAGGGCGCTATTTTCATGTCATTCAAATGCAAATATCTGCCAAACGGGCAAGTTTCGTGATTGTGGATTTATATATTAGCAATTTACATGTAATGATCTACTGTTTCCACGCTCATGCCTGATATGTGTCACAAAACTCAATTTCTGAACACACTTTCATTGCACACCCCCTAGTCTAGTAGTCTGAAGTCAAATTACACGCCGAACTTATCTCTCGTAGCCATAGTCTCTTGTCAAGTCGCACTTGACACCACTGAGCGAGTATTGTCATGAAACCTTTCTGAAGAGAAAACCATATTTACCAAGTTCAGACTTAATTTGGTTGGAGGAATTTAAAATTATATGGGATGACTAAACCGGAAGTTAATGTATTCAGCACATGTTATTTTCATTATATATCATAAAAACACATCTCCTGAAGTAACTCATTATGAGGAACAATTTTGTGAAGTATGAATGACGTCACATAATTGAACCAGAAGTTAATGTATTCAGTATAACACAATATGTGGTATTTTATATATATTACATATTTGAAAACTCATATCTCCTGAAGTAACTCTTGTCTTTTAATAACTTTAGGTGATGATGTCATATTAGGCGCACTCGAACACCTTGAGTTTGTTTTTAACAAACTCTATACCTCTAGTTATCTTTGATTGTATACATACTGTTTGCTCCCACTCCCAGTATAAACATGTGACATGGTATCTACCATAGAGCTACATTGTACCAGTCTACGATACATCAAATTCGTGACTAGATGGTGATTAAAACTCAATGTTGGGTTGCTTTAAGTTGTATCATCCGTGTTTTTCAATATTTGTACCGGTAATTTTATTTTTGATCGGAACGTTACTATTTAACTTGCGGAAACAAAAACGATTGTTTTTTAAAATGACACTTTTAACAAACAAACAAACAAAAATAAATAAATAAATAAATAAAAAATGCGAGAAGCATTATTTTTACAGCAAATAAAAATAAACAGGACATGGTGGAAACAATTTTTTAACGTGGAACAATTGTTTTAAACTTTAATTCAACACAAATTATTATTTACAATTATTTACAAGAAACACAGAATTCGAGGAAGCGGAGTATTTATATATGAAGCGTATAAGTCTAGATATACTTAACTCCTTCTCAATGGCTTTTTACGCAAACACAATTCTATGGTTCTTTTAACCCTATCAAACCTGGACTATTATTTCGCTCTCAGACCTGGGGGGGGGGGGTCTCATTGTGCCCCCTCCATATTTTCTGTATTCAATAGCCGATTTTCAACTTCGTAGGCATGATTGATTTGTTTAAAATATTTTGACCCAAAATTGTTTTTTTTAAACCAGAAGTACAATAAAGGCAAACATTATAACATCCATGGTACTACTGATGACACAAATTTATACAATGAGCAAAAAAAAAAAGATTAAAACAAACTTTTAAAAATCAAGTTTTGGGGTCAAAGATACCAACGAAATATCTTTCCAATAACACTTTGTATTTTAATACAAAAGAACATCAAATAGCTAACATATCAACGTATGAGATCTGGAATCGTATCGTACAATCACTATCTCAAAGTATATGAAAATTTGCTAAAAAAGAAAAACTTCGTTTTCACAAGAAAATCAATTAGCGTAATTATTTCATTCAAGCTATTTAAAGAATTAAACATATTTGTTTTATATATATCGTTAAATAGGGATGTTGGTTACAATGCTGTTGCGGAGTGGAATCTGGTCAGTGAAGTGGGCTTATTGTGCCATTGGCCTCTGCCATGGCCCTTCCCAGGGCCTTGATTGCAGGTTTGCCGGTGGATGCACACAGAGGCGTAGCGAAGGCATTTTCTTTGGGGAAGGGGGTGGAGCTAATTTCCCGAATGACATCAGAATTGGGGGAGGCGCAAAATGTGTGTGTTGGTACATTTACCGATACAACTTTAATATGACCAGACATATTTACTTGTTTTTTCCCCACAGTTGCCTGGTGACCATTTACCATAACAAGTAATTATACCACAACACAGTTGGTTAAGACCCAGACATTTCATACGAGTTTTTTTTTAAAGAGTTTGCTTCCAACCTGTTCAGCTGTATCTAAGGAGATAGTTTCCAATCCAAAAATTAACAATAAAAAATTGTTCATATTGTTGGGTAAATACTTGACTATAAAAGAAATCGCCCGCAAAATTGCCGCCATGCCTCCTTGCCTTGGAAAAGTCCATTTTAGCGACGGCGTCTTCAACCAGAAACGACATAAACGAGTAATTAGCGCCCTCTGTTGACTAAACATATCCAGTCTGTGTTGTATACATTGTTTTCTTTCTCTAATCATTAACTCCAAATGAAATTCAGTGTCTAATTAGGTTGGTTCGATGATGTTTTTGAACATTTTTTTTTAAAATTATTTTTATTATCATATGAAACTATATGTTTTAGAAATTTAAGCAGTAAAATGTTGACACAATAAAATACTTTTTATTTTATTTTATTTTTTAATTTTTTTTCTTCGCACAATCACCTTTGGGGAAGAAGACCGACACTAGCCAGAGATTTATTAATGTGGAACCTGGGCTCATTCACGAATTAAGTAGTTATCACCTGAAGCCATTATTGCTTGGTACCGGCCAACTTACGAATCCCTCCGATGTCGACAACTTATTAATTCGTCTTGAATATTCAACATAATTTTATTTTTAAATTTTTTTTCTACAAATATCTGAATGTATAGCACGTGTTTTTGGTCTATTTTACATGGCACATGGCACATGACCCTTCTTTGTCAACATTCTTGAGTTATGAGTTCAAAATTCCTGGTTACGCCCCATGTGATGAATTCAAACGCCCAATGAAAATGCCGCTTCTATGTGTCAACTATGTGACGTTATGAAAGGGCGAGCTATTCCTCGTGAAAATAATGACAATGCAGGCTAATAAACAGCTAAAACTTTGGTGACGACCACCATATTGGGAAAATGTACATTAAATGCAATGTGAAATGTAAAATTAATGCATTTAAAGTTAAAACACCTTGACATCACCTTAGATAAACTTATAACTATAGGAATATTTACAGAGATTTATTGGTTAAACGGGTGGCTGTTACTTTCTGAAAGCTCGACGGACATCATTTAACAAGAATACAACAAGAATCATCGAATAATCATAAAATATGGTTTAACTGAAGGAAACTGTGTACTAATTTCTTTGGACTGCATACATGCAAATTTAAGTTATAAATACAACAGATGTAGAAGATAAGGCAAAGGAGAGAATGGTATAATATAATAATATGCTCTGTCGCCTTCGGTCAACTATTTTGAATGATCCGAAGAAAACCCGCAATCAATGGTGTGCTCGGTTGACTGTTGCTTAATTTGAATTTAATTGAGGATTATTTACATAATTTATGAAGAATAAGTGGATGACGTAGCCCAAATGAATAATACATCAAACTGGTTACATGTATAGGCTCCTAAGTGAACTTACTCAAACTTAAAGTGGGTACTTGTCATACATGTACTAGAAGGAATGTTTGAGTGAGCAAAGGTATTAATGGATGGTAAAGAATAATAAAACACAGAGACTCCTGACATTTACAATGAAAGTAACACATTGAACAATCACCGGGGATATTAATGGTTAAATAATTCAAACCGTGATATCAAATTTAGGAACAGTTATTATAACATCTAGAAATAGTATCATTATTGTTATTAAATAAGTCATTATCACTAGCATCAGTAAATATCACAATATAAAAACAAACAAAATGAGTTAGGAAATCAATCTACTTAAATACGGAGATGGCAAAATTTAAACTTATTGTTGGACATTATCATCACGGTCAACAGGGCATGGAATCGGAGTGCTAGTTTTAGATTAACTCGGTCCCTGAAAATATTACTCCACATGACAAGGTCATATTATTGGTGATACTGCATAAATAAGACAGTAATTTTCAGTCACTGTGTTCATCTTAAACTAGGACACCGATTCCATTCCCTGTTGAAAGTCTGCTCTGATCGTGACGTTATTGCCCCTTTAAACATGTATCGCTGTATTAGTTATGTTACTTTGAAATCGGCTATTCATAAAATATTTGTCAGAAGCTTGGTTTTACAGTAATTAAGTACCCAAATCATGTATTTATTTAGTACATTTTCTTTTATTGTCCTATACAACAAAGGACTTGTATAATTAAATAACCGAATTTTTCTAATTGTTTATTAGCATAGTTAATAGTCACGCTGTTAACAGTCACGCTCGCCGCTCATGTAAAGGGTTGAATGAATCTAGCATCATTGGCATCAGTGGAAAAGTGATTTTTGCCTCATTTTGGCCTCATAGGAATATTTTAATGGTCCATTGCAATCCAGGTAGCATAACAAACCGATTGATGACACCAAAATAAGTGGGCCCACAATTATTTATTTATTTTTTATTGTTTTTTATTTATTTATTTATTTCACAAAACAAACTGAACACGTGCACATAGGTAAGTGAGTTATACTCATAAAAGTTTTTTTTTTTTTTTTTGTTATTATTGTATACATTATAATCCACTCAAGTGTTCTCTATCGAATGATTTTGTAATTCAAATTTCCCCACACATTCGTGACCCGGGTCACGAATTTTGACCCGGAATTGGATCATATCGGCTGATCTAATTCCGGGTCAAAATTAGTGTGACCCAACTTTTTGATGAGTCCTTTTGATACGAAAAGTGTCCGGTCAAATATAACCTGGATTCCGGGTCTGATGAGATAAGCACGCCTTCCACGTATTATTATATGGAAAGCAATAAAATAAAAACTCAAGTTTAAACTGTTTCAATTTTCACAGATACGAGACAACACAATGTAATTTGAAGGATAACTGTAAAATGATCATATGATAATAATATGCATTTATTTCTCTTTTCTTGAAATTACACATGTTTATAAATAGTCATTTAAAAGTTATTGAGCTTTGTTTAATATCTTTACACCAACTTGTGTTAATGGGCTTCATGGTCAGTACTTAACTTGAACTATCCCAATGCTCTCATAAAATAAATAGCTCAATTTACATTTGTACAATATTTGTGTGATCTGACGAAATAGATACCTGGGCTAAAAGACATCTAAGTACATACCTGACCCCATCCCCTAGGATTCGCACCCATACAATTACAACTGGAGGTATGTTTACATACATGTAGCCCAACTAGGGGTTCAGAATCGGCGATATACGTTTTCCAGGTTGTTATTTTTATTTATTTTGGAGGGGGCTAGCCCCTCCTGGGCAAGTATGGTAATAGTCACAAAGCATGCATTGAAGAACAATGGAATGGTAGCGGAGAGGTTATAGGTACGAATCCCAAATCTGATCTTTATTTATTTTGTTTTCAAACATGGTCAATCAATTTCATTTGCCCTAATTAAAATACAAATAGTTAAATACCAGAAACCAAAACAAACGAGCAACATGGGTTGTTTTCTTCTGAATTCATATTACTACTTTATTTGTAAACCTCAAATTCAATATTGTAATCAGAGGCTAGAGGTGACATTCATTCATTATTTAATCAAATTAACCATTTGAAGACGGCATTGGGTCTCTTATGAGAAACTTACTTTTTAAAGTAAAGGTTATTGACCTTCAAAGTCTCATAAAATGGCTATCCATGTTAAATCTTCCAATACATTTCATAAAATAGGAGCAATGCACCAATTCATGACTAAAAGTAATTGCAGAAAGTGTGATGTATGCATCTTTCGCGACAAATGATTCGTGCAAGTTGAAAGGTGTTCAACTTTTTTGACATCACTATTTGTTTCACGTTCGAATGAACCTGGCTTAAGACTAGTGGGTAGTGGCTAGACTAGTACCCTGTCCTCAAGAAAAGAGACAGGGGTGTATCCCACTAAATAAACTTCTTTAAATCCCACGGTCAACACACTTCATGGACGCCGCCATTTTGATTATATAGGGTGCTCCCCAATAAATAAACTGCTATAGCAACCAATGCTAAATACAAAATATTAAAAAGTCATTAAAAAATACTTAGAAATCTTAAAATGTTTAAAATCAAAAAAACAAAATATTGATTGATGTCTGACCTTTTATTTATTATTTGTTTTCTCAATTAAATGTTGGTTTTCCAGAGGCCTGTCGAGTTATTCTCATCCCAATGGAAACCTCCCTCTACACTAGTGAAAATGCCCACACTGACTAGCATCCATTTTGGAGAAAGGCCTTACGCTTGAAATCAAACAATGACCACTTTTTTAGGGCCTTGTGTATCCAAAATACTCAAAAATGGAAGTCAAGGATCCCCAGGTCATGATATTGGACCATTTTTACACAATCTCTCAAATGTATGGCCCTAAAATCTTTGTTTTTCAGAAAAACAAAGAATTTCTCACTATTTAGTGGAGTGCACCCTTTAAAGAAAGAATTTTTGTTTTCTAATTTGACTTGGGAAACACTCAGGACATCTAGTGTATTCCAGAGGTAATATTTCTGGGAAAAATGTAAAAATATTGCCCCACTGAAAAATGACGGGTTTAAACATACTTTGTTCATCTATCATGTTATGTGCAGTTTCAAATGGATAACCAGGCATCATGCATATATCAGTTTATTCCTAGTATTCAGTGTTTTCCTTTCAATGATTCTAAAATAAAAAATTGTTTGCTCCATGAACATTTCAAAAATACTTCCTATTTCTTATTATGACAATATGAGAGTTTTACAAAGTTACCCCTGTTAGGGGCGGATCCGGATTTACAGAAAAAACCGACCTGTATTCATATACATAATGAAACATAAGTGGGCAAATAACCAACCTTCCTCCTCATAACGTGAACATTTCTTGGGAAAACTATAAAAAGTGAGTTGTTTCATGGCGTAAATAGACTACAAAGGAAAGGAAAAATCCCCCAATCCTGCATCCCCATATCGTCCAGCGCCAGGTAGAAGGTCGTAAGGCTCTACGACCTTATTCCGGGCACACAAAGAACAACTTTTTGTCCCAGCAGAAGGTTGTAAGCAATTTAAATGGCTCCATTGAAAAAAGTAGGGCATAACTGTTATGTATTTGTTGCTCGAATTACTCCCAAGACATGTTTTTCCATTCCCTTGCGGAATTTAACTTTCCTACAATGACTTATAAATAGCAGAAAAACGACCAAACTTTCACACTCAGTTTTCTTTAAATACAATTTTGAACATTAATTGCTTACGACCTTTTGCCAGTCACACTTTTGTTACGTCCTTCTTCGATCAGTGTGCTCTCATTAAACCAATTAATATGAGTTGTGCTGACAAATATTGATCAGACCTGTGTGGACTTAATTAAGGTAACTGTGGACCGACAAAGGGATTGCCAATCAATTATCAATCAACGGTAGCGTTCCTCCAAAACGGACTTGCACCTTGGCCTTGAGATTGCTCTGAGGATCATCTCCGGTCTGAGAAAGTAACCAGACTTGGGATTTCCTGCCACAGTATCAATTGAGTCATTTTGTAACTAATCCACATACCTTTTTTTTATTGTAACTGTCCTAAAACTGTTCTGTGTTTCCTCCAATAAAGACCTGAAATACAATGAGTAAATTTTCTGTTTATAAATTTTCCATTTATAACCAGGCTTACTGATATTGTACAAAAAAAACATGTGTTTAAATCCCATGGTCAACACAAACCATAGACACCACCATTTTGATAATATAGGGTGCAGTCCACTAAATAAACTCCCATTGCAACCAATGCTAAATATAAAATAATAAATAAATCATTAAAAAATACTTAAAAATTCTATAAAAAAAAAAAATAACAATAATGTTATTTTCAATTACATGTGGATTGTCCAGAGGCCTGTCAAGTTATTCGCATCCCAATGGAACCCAGGCCACCCTCTACACGAGTGAAAATGCCAACACTAAAAGTATCCATTTTGGAGAAAGGCCTTACACTAAATCAAATTAGGACCACTTTTTCAGGGCATTGTGTATCCAAACAATTCAAAGTTGAAAGTCAAGGATCCCCAGGTCATGATATTGGACCATTTTTTACACAAAATGTGTGAGCCTCAACTCTTTGTTTTTCAGACAAATTTGAGGACATAATACATGTACAAATTATGATAAGCAACATGGTGCATGAATTTACAGGCTCCGGCTGTACCATTCAAGGGATTCCATTGGATACGTTGTGCTGAAGATCTGACATCACGCTTTGAGGCTCACACACTAGCCATCACCCAATATCAAAACTGAATCTCCAGTATCTGGCATAATTCATGAGCCTCAAAGTGTGACGTCAGATCTTCAGTCTAGGTAGTGGGTAGCACATCATATCGTATCCACGAGTTCTACAGTATGATACAGTCTGCTACTCAGACGTACATGAATGCTGTAAAGAGACAATTCCAGATAACAAGTCTTAGAAAGACGTCACTCATGCAATTACTTTTTAGTGGTTTCCCGCCTACCAGCCGAAATGCTTTAAAGGTCATGCATGTCAATTCAATATGTAAAATAAGAAGTCTATTACCTGTATAAAGTGTGCCACTAGCCTGTAGTAATGTGTATTAGTCTACATGTTATATTGGTATTTTTTATTGTTTGCCAAGAAAACACACTAAGCAAGTAATTTATCTACAAGCGCAGGACACTTCAATTCTACTCAAGTGATTTCAACAGTATGCATTGCCAATAAACCTGTAGAGTTGATTCATGGTAAAATGCTCTCAAATTTAATGCTGTTCTGTGCCTAATCTCTATTAAGATAAGTTTGTACAATAGAACAATGCTGTTTACAACAGCCCATTATTGTAGCCAAATGAACATGCAACATTTAGCAGTGCTAGCTAACCATACTTCTCACTATTTTCACTTGGGTTTGAATTTTGATATGAGTAGATTTAACCAGAGCACTGAATCTTTTGCAACACCAACAATAAACTATTTTTTAAAGGAAAGGGCACCCATAACAGTTGTAGAATATTATAAAAGAACAAAACAATAAACTTTTACTCACTTGTTCTCCTATTTGTTTTTGTCTCTCGTTGAATATCTTGGTTTTGACTGCTCTGATTTGTTTTCGTTTAGTGGGACGACAGCAAGTATATGATGTTTTAGAATAAAGGTCTCCACAGTCTGCTTGGCTACAAAATGTTAAAACAATAAATATATTATATAAGTTTTGAGGCTTTATTATAAATATATTATTATGACTTGTTGAGTTCAGTGTTTTCATATCTTAGTGCATAATGATTTTCTCATCCCTGCAAGTGCATCCTGTGATAGCAATGCTAATATTGTGAGGCTTAATGAATTACGTATTCCTGCATTTTTTTAAATTCATCAAGTGTTCTACAAATAGCTAAGACTATTAAAGGATTCCAACACTAAATGGTTAAATGGTTGCCACAGCACATGAAGCAAATAATGGACATCCACACAAACCTTTGATCAGGCATGGTGGTGTTGCTGACCACACTCCTGATTGTGAGACTTAAACAGCATAGTGATTCCTTCTCACTGTACATAATTGCAATGTTTGTATTTAGCTGTGATTCAATACAAATCAACTCTGGTTTACACATGTCTCAATTTGTTAACCTCGGATGGTCCCCAGATGATCATTTACACATTTAGGGATCAAGGGCAACACCAGTCAGGTGAAGGTCAATAACATTATCTGTCATATTTTCAAACTATTAAGAATTTTAAAGTGTTGGTTTTCATATCTAAAAACAATCCTGCTTAAAACAGTTTTGAGATGATTATAAGGATATAATGAACAATGTATAACAATAGCAGGATTTCTAGCAAACCCATACTTAAACAAAATACAAATGTAAATGTGATTTCAGGCATTTCAGCAGACTCATATGACCAAGTAGGACAAAAGTTAGCCAGAGATTTCAAGAAATAAAAAGTGGGACAAAAGAAAGAAAATTGGATGAAAAAAGTACGACGAAAGAAGGGCTCTGTAGGGTTTACTATAGCCTTCACACAACAAGTCGCACACACAAATCACAAAAGTATATTTCCCCTTGTGGAGCTTTAATTAATACTTACAAAGTGTCATGGAAATGAATTGTTCAATTTTATTACATTTACTTGACTAATTTACATCTGCACACTAATTTTAAGTAGGATTTTCAGAGGAAAAGGTAGAAGAAATAGGATGGACGGAAATCCTGTATCACTCATGATTAAACAAGTGTAAACAAGTTATTGCTTTACTTACTTGGGAGTGATCCTTGTGTCCACTTTTGTCCATGATGTAGTGTCTAAATTCCCGTTTGACAAGCCATGTTTCTGCTGGTTTCAATTTTGCGAATGACCTTTCTAATAAGTTAAATAAAAAAGCACACATTTTAGTCTTTACAGGTAGGTAATGTGGGAAAGCAACATTTAGAAAAAAACGGATTAAAAACAGAGTTAAGTATAGCATTAGCATGTATAAACCAATGTACATGTACAGTGTATGTAGGTTGGCTTTTTAGTCCCTACCAGACTACGTAGGTTTTCTCTATACCTATTCAGGGCTAGTCCCCGCCCCTAAAACTTCATTATTATTATCAGAAACATGGCATTGTTGCCATGACAATGGGAATCAGTGATCTTGATTGACAGACTAAAACAAAGTCCATGTAAAGCCAGTGAAAGGATCTAAGTGGTCACAGGTAGTAAAAAGAGCAAGCCTGAGTGACGATGTATATACCCACTGCATATTGGAAGTGAAGGTGACAATACTAGGCTAATTAAGGAATTATTTTATGATAGTTGCACATGTATCATTTTGCAGAGTTGAAATGACTCAAGAACACCAACATGACCACAGTCAGGCATCCCCCCATGTGGCAAGATGGTATTAATTGAGCCTCCAACAATATGATTATTAAATATTATTTTCCCCGTCAATTTTAAACCTTGCATCTCATTGCGATGAAACTTGCTGAATTTATTTAGATCCCAAGGGTCTAGCAGTTTTGACAAAGTTTTGTTGTTACTATGGCAACCATTTCAGTTGATCTTGGTAACCACGTTTTTAGGTGTATTCTTGCTGGTTTGGGATTTTTATTTTCAGCAAGATAAAAAAGAATATATTCTTTTGGATTTTTTTTCTCAAGAAAAAAACTCAACATATCCTGTGTAATGGTAACGTGGCCTTGAAAATAGGCAAATTTCACTATTCAAGAGATACTGATTTCCAAATTATGTGTGACCACGAACACAACGATGTTTGCAGCTAATGCCAGATTTTGGATGAAGTTGTCAATGAAATCGAAAGTGCACTTCAGCAGTGTGAGATAAGTAATGAAGATAAAGCAGAAATTCAGTTCTTGGTTACCAAGATATCCACTTATGGAAAGCACATCAATTGCGCAGTGTGAATCAAGAAAGTTGCCCAACTGACATTCTGGACATGTTAGATGATAAGTCAGTATTAATCACACAGGATTGGGCAATGAAATTCATTCCCCGCAAGTACTGTGAAAGCAAGAGTGACTGGTTTGGAAAGCGTGAAATTTCGTGGCTCCTGTCAGTTGTACTCATCAGATCTTTTAAAGATGAGTTTGAATCTCTCACTCTGGTCCACATCAAAACAGCCCAACAAGACAGTCACACGGTTACTGCCATAATGCATCACGTTGTCAAACAAATCAAGCAAGTAATGCCTGAATTGCAAAATGTATACTATAGGCAGGACAATGCAGGATGCTACCACTCTGTAAATACCATAATGACCTTGAAAGATATCCAAGAGGAAATGGGAGTGAAAGTGAGAAGAATTGACTTGTCTGATCTACAAGGGGGAAAGGGAAGCTGTGACAGAAAAGCGGCCACCATCAAGTCCCACATCAGAATACACATCAACGAAGGGAACGATGTAGAGAATGCCAAACAGATGTAAGAAAGAAGCAACTGGCTACAATTAAGCTTCAAAAACTGAAAGATATTTGTGAACACCTCAGCATTGATACATCCGGGTTGAAGCAGAACAAGAAAGCACCATATGTTGCTAAAATTAAACAATCTGTTTGGGAATGCACCTGTTTCAAGTAGAAAAAAACTACTTTTCTTTTTAATGGAAATCGCCCGACTCACAAGGTCCGAAGGCCACTCTAGGCATATAGCTCACAATTACTGAACATGGGCACACCTTTCTCATTTGTGGCAAAAGTTTCTTGATTGTGCATATTTGGCTTTAATTATCAGATTCTATGAAAATATTTTGTAGATTTGGGGGTGTTAACTTGAAAACAGTTGCTGTAAAGATATAACACTGTACAGTGTATCCCCTGTTCCTTGGCTGTTTGATATTATCTGCAGCAAAATAAAATTTAATACCATACTGCTTATGAGCTCATTTTAATGTGTATTTTTCGCACTTTTAGAAAAGTTCAATTTATCCATATTTCACTGTAAAACTCCTACCATTACAGATGATCTCATCTGATATGCAGTTCACTTTCTTTTCAATAAATGTTACCTACAATGTTTAAGTTTCATTTTCATCACATTGAACTTTATATTAGGTTTGCATTGAATTAAAAGCTGAAGTTGATACTTTCCACAATTTGTTGATCATATGAAACACATCAATAACATTTTGTGGAAAAAAATAACTAATGAACAAAATCCTGACAAAAAATACAATTAAAAAAATGCAATTATAAAACTTTAACTGTTTCCAACAAAACTGTTACCAACAAAAATGCCAAGATATAATAGTTTGACCCTAAAGTTAGAGTAAAGTAAGCAAGTCTTGTGGTGGTCAGCTGCAGGTTTAAGAAATTACAGGAAAATATTGCGGGGGGGGGGCGTGCAAACATTGATTCTCTGTGAAAAAATGGCAAAGTTTCCGGCAACACTGCCAAGAATAAAGTATTTTCCCCCAGCTAATTTTTTTATTTTCGACAAGACCAATGTCTCATCTCAACAATATGTGGTCAATGTGGTCAATGAAATCGGGGCACTACCATATGGGTTATGAGCGGTCAAAAAATGGTATATTTTCATACTTTGAAAAAGTCCAAAAACACCCTATTTGAAATACCTGGTGATTATTTTTATACATTCAATGTAGCCTCTAAGGACCCACCTATCCATAACTTTAAAGAAAATAATTGTCTACATCCTGTGTAATGGTAATGTGGCCTTGAAAATAGGCAAATTTCACTATTCAAAAATTGAAAAAAATGGCGATACCACCCTAAAATGGTAATTTGGCTGTTGCCATGGCAACAAAGTGTTTTTTTTGAAACTTTTCCATATTTGTTAGTTTGGGGTAAAGGTCCATCAAATATGAAAGTATGAAGAAAATCTATTTTTTGCCGTGGCCAACCTATGTTTGATATTTACAGTCCCTTACTCTTAAAACTGTTTGTCAATTACCACAATATTTTTCCTACCATTTTAACTCCCAAAGGTGGCAACAAACTGGCTAAACCCAACAAATTGGCTGTTACCCAAACAACTGAAAACCTCACATTTTTATTCAAACAATGTTTGGATTCACCATAAATTCATCAATCTTATTAATTTTAATGGCAAGAAATTAACATTGATTTGATAATTTCTTTTAAGAAACAAACAAATCACATCACATGGTATAACATCTTCTTGGTTGACTTCATTTGTGTTAACTTACTATGCACTTACTATAGGGGATCCATAAGTTATTGAAATAAACTGCTGAAATAATTCAAAATCCAAATGTTAAAAATGGTATTACCTGTAGATAGAAGAGTTGCAGCAGCCTATTGATGATGACTGCACAGCTGGTTTTTGCTTACCAACAGGGTTGGATGCAGATCCCAAGGTAGCTTCCCTTCTGAAAAATATAAAATTGCAGAATTATGTGTTAAATGACTGAGCTGCAAGAGTACTATATTTAGTCACATTCAAAATGTTTCATATGTTTTGGAAGATATAATTTCTCACGTTATAGTGGGCCAGCCAAGGTGTGAAATTGCACTTTGGACGGCATTTTTTGTTAATAGCAGGCAATCATGTTAGATCAATAGTTCATGGGATGGAGAATAAAATTAGGGTGGATGCCACCCTTGATTTTGATTTTCAAGGTCATAAAGGTCAAATGAGGTCAAATTTGATATTTTGGGGTTCTGTATCAATTTTGACCAGATTTAATAGTATACATCCATACAATTTATTTTTATCAACCTGTTCATTTACTAAAGTTGTGAAATTCACAGATAAACTTTCATTTTTGTGTATGACCTTATAGTAAAATGAAACACTAAAGTGAGATTTTCTTGAAAGTGTATATTGCGCTTATATCAATGTTAATTATTATCCCAGAGAACAATTTTCTGAGATTCTGTGCCCTAAAGCAGGCTGTTAAGACCTCTGTCAATGTTAGAAACTCAAGTTTTGTAAAAAAATGTTCCCCAAAGTGGTTTTATTTTGCATAGCAGTTTTTCTACATGAGGGTAACGTTTAGCACTGTACTGTACATGTACATGTACATGGTACATGTATATATGAGCATGTACATGTATAAAAGCTTACTGAAAGCCCCAGCCCTGTAATACCCAAATAAAGTCACATAAGCAAGCACTACCTGACCAGGGTTCAATCCCAAAAGGCTATAAAGCACGTGAAAATGCTAAGCACTATGAAATTATGCTTAGCAGAATTGGTTTACTGGCAAAAATGTCATACGGTTTACATAGTTGCAACTGGTGCCCTACAAATTGTTTGCTTTTTCTAAGCAATTTTTTCTGCTTTAATAACACTACAGCTTTGTGAAATTGGACCCAGGTAACATAAATATGGAGAATCAGATAAACTCAGGCGTTCCAGTGACTAATTTAGCAAACAAAGGGGTTTTGAAACGAGTTTTAAAGCCAAAAAAATAGGTTATTATAGTGTAGCAAATGCAAAAATTGGGCTCCTTTTTGCGATAGCCCCTGACCCTGTATCCTCCATCAGTAAAGAGCTTTAGAATGCCTTACTATGAGACTTTAGATTCAACATGCACTACATACATATTAAGTATTTTTAAACTCTTCCATCACAACATAAATGTAGTTGAACATACATGTAGCAGTATGATTTTCCAGCATATTTGGAACATCTGTACATAACATTTAGGACACTTGATGAGTGTCTTAGAGAAGCAAGTAGAGAAGAGGAGGAAGGAGAGAAGCAGGGACCCAAGAGTTGACGCGGCGAGGCAGAGGATGCTTGAGGCACACAGTTCCTTCAACAGAGAGCGAAATTGAGACACCGAGTCAGAATTGAGAAAGCACAATTTCTGCAAAAATGGCGGGGGAGGCTACAATTAGCTAAGAGATCCAGGGAACTTGTTTGGAAAAAAGGGTTGATAACTTAAATGAAGTCTACTTCATCCAATTTGACACAGATATTGTTAGTGAAGGTACAGCAGTGGTATTTGGTAATTTGGGCAAATCTGCTTTAACATACATGTATATGCTTGAATTCTTTGAATCAAGCTGGACCACTGTGTACACCTTCCCTTTATGAAAGAAATTGAAGCAAGCCACATAACCAAAAAGATTAACAGAAAGTATATGAAATTCTAATACAACAGCTATTCACTGTGTATAAGCAGCCATTATTTCTATGATAATCACAGTGTTATATCAACTTAAATGAGGCAGTTTAATCTATTCATGTTACAGTTGTGTGTCTATTTGGTCCATGATCACAGCATGCAATAGCTCTATTACAGTGCAGTTGATAAAGAGGAAATTGATGCAGAGTTGATGCAAAGAACGTTGTAAAGAAAGTTTTTTTCTTGGGTAAATGTTTAACACAAACTAACTGTTGACATCAATGAGATTCAAAGGACCAGGACAACATTTCTGGATTTCAGCAATATTTGTTAAAAATACTAATATTCCCAAAAAATCCACAAAAGTTAAATATTTAAAACTGTTTGACAATTACCACAATATTTTTGGGATATTGTACCCTGATGATGGAATTATTCACATGGATTCCTACCACTTTAGCTCCCAAAGGTGGCAGCAAAATGGCTAAACCCAACAAATTGGATGTCACCCAAACAACTGGTATTACCTGTAGAAGAGTTGCAGCAGCCTATTGATGATGACTTCACAGCTGGTTTTTGCTTACCAACAGGGTTGGATGCAGCTTCCCTTCTGAAAAATATAACATTGCAGAATTATGTGTTAAATGACAGTGCTGCGAGAGCACTTTATTTAGTCACATTCAAAATGTTTCATATGTTTCGGAAGATATAATTTCTCGCGCTAACAAATATTGAAAAGTTGGATTAGAAAACAACCCACTGTTATGATGTGAAAAATGTAAACCACTTATTACCTGATGTTCCATCTATGGTACTCATGGCCACTGATGTTATATCTCTGATTGCCAAGGGACACTGGTAAACACTTTGGTTAATATCATTTTGGTTAAAAACATACAATGGCTCTTCTTGCAATAATATTTTATTTGAAAAATTCCTGTCATTAGTGGCGCTGCCTTGTTTTTTCCTATTAATCATGTTGTTTCACAGTTTTGTATTTTATTGCGTACCAACAGTACAATCATTAATTTCAAGTGAGTCATGTGATACAGAGTTTCCAGCATTGAAGAACAGTACATACTTCATTCTCTATGGACATTATTGTTTATATTGAGGGTGAATCCAAACAAAATGCTGTCAATATCATGTACATGTACACCTACACTGTGTGTGTGTATATTGCTGACCATACTGCTGATCAGATTGTGACTGTGAGACTTGTGATACCTCAGGCTACGGTGTGTGTGTATTGCTGACCATACTGCTGATTGTGAGACTTAGTTACAGCATACTAGTGATACCTCAGGCTTATATGCACTGTGTGTGTGTATTGCTGACCATACTGCCGATTGTGATTCCTTCTCACTCTACATAATTCCAATGAGGAATACATGCACAATGCCAATGGTGCATACAGCCTAGTTACACGTACATGACGTACGATGACGATCGGATATCAAATAAGTTCACTAATTAACACAAACTTCTAGGCTAAAATATTGGTAATTCAACAGACTTCGAAATAGAGCAATATATATATTAGAAACATTAAATAATCATTGGTTGTACTCACGTTCATTAAAAACACACAAAATTAGGAAATTTATGGTAATTTTGGGCGACAATCACAGTCACATAATGACATACATGTACATGTACACGCGTCTATGCATATGCACGTATTATATACGTGCATATGCACAGACGCTTGAGGGCGCTATTTACTTTGCCCTCACATCGAGATTGCTTTTCCACACATGATCATGATCATGTTTTTAATTAATCTTGAATTGAACATAAACAATATTTTTTACATTTGTTTAATAAAACGATGTAAATTTTAAACTCTGAAAACTTTTAATTAACATTTTGAAAGACCAATAAAGGTGATTGACATTTTTGCAAAAATTGCATAGGCCTACTTTTAAATTTTGAAATGTGTAGCAACATACTACCGTTGATATAGTCTCTATGAATATATGATAACGCATTGAGTTCCAGCATCTTAC
The DNA here is from genome assembly GCA_029582265.1 of Zoroaster sp. YZ-2022. Classification (NCBI taxonomy): domain Eukaryota; kingdom Metazoa; phylum Echinodermata; class Asteroidea; order Forcipulatida; family Zoroasteridae; genus Zoroaster; species Zoroaster sp. YZ-2022. The sequence continues at coordinate 17,004,258 of CM055832.1, read as the reverse complement.
AAGATAATCTTGCACTGAAACAAACTGAAATCCCAAACTTAGGTGCTGTTTTAATTTTGATACAATGAATATATGAACAACTCAAAGTTTTCTTTTTCAATTTTCTTTTTGTTTTCTGATTGGATAAATTCAGAAATAATAATTTTACCTGCACATTTTCCTCGAACACATAGAACCATAGATTGGTGAAATTCTTGCGTCGGGAGATAAACAATTGATTGAATTTTGCCCTACACCTACGTGTGTATAGCACTGTATGCTCAGTGCTTTCCGAGTGTCTGTGAAAAAACTACACAGGCGACTCGGGCGGGATTCGAACCCACAACCTCCTGCTTACTAGTGCAGACGTCTTACCTCTCGACCACCGAGCTTGCCCGATGACGATTGGCCGGCTAGAATCCTATATAGTAGCGGGTTCCGCGATATATAGATTGGTGAAATTCTTGCGTCGGGAGATAACATTGTTGACCAGTGTTATTAACATGGTCACATTGAGGGGCGGGGAAATTTTTCACGCGTACCATGCCTTCAACATTTCTCACGACTACCCCTCCCCCTCAACATTTCTCAAGCATACCTCCACCCCTCCCCTCGTTGAGTGTTTTGACTGATCGAGGTGTTCAACCACTCCCATTAGTTTGTGTATGCTATGCATTCCACTCCATTATAATTGTCTTTTAATGATTACACACTTGTTTGCGGTACATTTGTGTTTGTTTGGTCGGTAAATTTGACCGAAAAGTTTGTTTGTTCCTCACCCCCACCCCCCCCCCCCCCGGCAAACTCTAAAAATACTGCACTGGCAAGTCGAAAAATAATTACCGTATTGACACATGACGTAAATGATTACGAAGGTGTAAAATGACTATAATTATTAACTACATATTCGTTTGAGGGACTGTGTAAAAGTGGCCCAATATCATGACCTTGGTTCCTTGACTTCCTTGAAAGTGTGAGTAATAATGTTGCAAATCCAGCGGCCAGGTCCTTCAAAATTGTCAACATTTTTGTGTTTGACAACAACTGCTTAATGATCGGTGAGACCCGTGGCATTATTATAAATTTCTTCAATTTGATCACACATGGTAGGAGACATAACGATGTAGTCAATTCTACTAGGTTGTTTAGTCCCATGATGAAAATGTGTGTATCCAGGATTGCTGGGTATAGTTTGTGCCAAATATCAGAAAGATTCTTTCTTGTAGAAGGTTAGAGAATATAAATTTACTTGTATCTTTTGTGTGTTTGTTGTCGATGTTGCAATTGAAATCCCCTCCAATAATCCATTGATAGCTTTCATTAATACGTTCCAACATATCATTGAAAAATCCACTCTGAAGTAAACTGCATTGGGTGCGTAAACAGAAGCAAGGGAAACATTTTTTTTTGCATTCCGCATAATATCCCCATCAATCATCTACCTTTTTGGTATGTTGGTAATATTGGTGAAATGTAATCCACATTTTGTTAGAAATGAAAATAGCTACTCTTTTAGAATTGCGGGTACCGTAACTAAAATGAATTTCTCCTGCCCACTGTTTACGCCACAAACATTCGTCTTCCTCCTCACTATGATTTTTTGGATGAGAGCAATGTTTAAAATTATCTCTCATCCATTTGCATCTCTTATCCCATTTACATTTGCATTGTAAGCGTGTTAAGGTAAATCATAGTGGAGATGAAATGTAAACTGTCCATAAAATTCAGAGAGGGAGAAAAAACTTACTCAAAATAAAATACATTTTGTACATGAATTTCTGCCGTGTCCTCTTCCTCTTTGACATATATTCTGGGTTCTTGATCGTGGGAGGGGTTCATTTCCTTAGAATCATATTCTTTCTCGTACTCCATGTCAGACATTTGTTGATTTCTTCGTCATCTTCGGTGTTCTCGTCTTCTTGGATTTCTCGTTTCCTTGTTTCGGCCGTTGCAATGACTTCATTCCAGTAGCCAGTGAGGTTTGGCTTTAGGGCTGGTTTTTGTTTGGGGCATGAAGCATCGTTGATTTTCCCATCATTCGATGATTTCTCTCTATTGGTTTGCTTTTTTGTGTTCTCCACACTGCTTCTTTACTTTAGTTAGCTGGTCTCCTTTGTGTTTTTTCTGATCTTTTACTATCTTTCTTCTCCTGGCTTTTTCCGTCTTCTCTTCACCTTTTCTTGTCTTCTCTTCGCTTTTTCCTGTCTCCTCTTCGCCTTTTTCAGTCTTCTCTTCAGAATTGACTTGCTCATTCTCGGTTGTTTTTGGAGAGGTTATGTTGTCGTCGATTTCTTCACCTTCGCTAACTTTTTCACCCCTTCTTGTTCATCACCGTCGTGAATACTGTCTGGTTTGTCTTCATTGGGTATCACGATGACAGGTGTTTGTTGGTCCTCGTGGTTGTCTTCTTGTTCGTGCCAGGAAGCTCTGTTGTCGTAGCTGCCGCACACGAAACATCGACCTCGTACTGGGCAATCTCTAGCAAAGAGGCCGGTTTCATTGCATAAACGTTGATTCAACACTTTAGTTCTAAGAGTGCACCATTCATAAATAGTTTTGAAAGGTCCTACAAACGCCCGCAAGATTTGTACTGAAAGTAGGAGCTAGGGTTTTAAACCTGCTCGCGGCGAATCATTTCGGGTGACGGTATAAAGATCCTTCTAAAACCGTCTAACTCATGCGTAACTATATTATTGTTGCGCAAATATAGTGAATTTGCGAATACAAGGTTCCTTGCGAACTCTATTCTGCATGATTTGTGTAAATGATCTTATATTTATACCTGCTTCGTAAATACGTAGACAAACTGAGCTGAAATGTTATGTTATAATCAGTGTACAGTGTACATTATGATGCATTTTGTTTTAACCAAAAGTGAACGGTTTTGAAAAATCAAGTTATCACACCTCTTTTGGCCTGTAGCAACTCAGTTTATGGAAAGCTATTTAAAAATGGATGCGGTGCTTGACCTTTTGAAAATATAATGTTGCTCCATGCCACTTTTTGATTATTCTAAAGAGAAACTATCATCCTTGGATGCCTATATACTGCAAGGTTTGCCAACCTGTCAAATTCAACTTAACTATGCCACCCTCCTTAGCACATATATTTATTTGTATACCATTGCTATGTATTATGACTGTGAATGTACCGACCACGCCAGTCCTATGCATACCACCACACCAAGACTGACCCTTAGTTTTGAGTTGGCTATATTTACATTAGTATGCACTTAGGCCCTACCCCATACATTGCATGGCTGGTTTTGTCGAGCACGTGTGCAAATGCGGCCCACCCTGATTTACTGGCAACTGCTCTATAACCCCTGAAGAGTCACAAAATCAGAAACTTGTTTTGCACGAGGAGTGAGAGGGACCTGCCAATATCCCTTTAACAAATCAAAAGTACTCACAAACTTAGCTTCATCAACAAGATCAATACAATAATCTACTCTTGACAGTGGACATGTGTCAGATTTTGTCTCTGAATTCAAAATCTAAAAGAATCAGTTTTTGGTACCAACATACAATGGTGAACTCCAATTACTGTCACTTTCCTCTATATTATCAGTGTATTTCATGTATTTAATCTCCTCATTAAAATGTGCCTGTTTTAGTGGTCCCAATCTGTACTCTTGTTAGTATTCATGACCCAACCTAGTTTTAGAAAAAGGCCCTACACAAGCTACATTGCTAACATTGCTAAATGTGACCCGCTCTGTGAAAATGAGACGTAAAAATTTGACAATTTGTGACTGGAATGAGTACATCTTCAGTTTTAGTTTGGTATGTTAGAAGTGTGTGACGTATTGCATTATGTAGATATGCCATTTTTAGTAATCAATAATTTGCATAATTAACACAATTGAAATCTTAGGAAAACAAGCATTAGAAAGGAAAACAAATGACAGAAATGAAACAACCTACTCACAAAAAATCATTGATTTTAATATTTTAATGATTGAAATTGACATCAATTTCAATCAATAAAATCCACAATTAAAGCCCCATAGAAACCTCGATTTTTCAAATTTACGAATGGTGACTCATTTTCACAGAGCGGTCACAAATGCCCAAATATACACCATAAATGCTGAACCCTTAATATCACGAGGATCAGTACTCATCTCATCATCCAAATAATTTAAAAAAAAAATCATTATGAAAAGAAACCCTATAATGTTTCATCAAGTAGACTAGACATACAAGTTTCAGAAAGGTCTAAATCTGCATCAATATGAACTGGCGCCTTGAGTTTACTACTCATGGATCGAGTTGTAATACAAGTGGGGAATATACCAGGTAACTCCTCCTCTAGTAACCTAGTATTATTATCAGAACATGGCACACCCGTCATACAAGGTTCTACAAATACCCTAGTACCAGTTACTTCGTTAACCTAGTATTAGGCAATAGCACATATTGAGTGGACCCCGTATCTCCCGTATCGGTAAATCAGAACGCGCATCGAGAGATACAAATTAGTTATAAAGAGCGAAAATTCCTCTCTAAGGTCGGACAAAGACCCCTTGACTGAAAACTTGTTTGATACGGTACAGCCAGGGTTTTCAGTTGTAGGCCGAAAAAGAGAATCAGAATGGGTAAAACAAACAAATATGGAAACGTACTGCAGTTTCATTAATAAGCGTTTGAAGAAATTGTGTAAATCAGATTAAAACACTTGGCATGTAAAATTATAATGCAGAAAACTGTTGGAAATAGAGTTGCCTGCATTTTGCTGTAAGTTTACATTTTTAGTATCCATCAGAAATACTGCAAGCCGAACGCAGCTCTAAAAACGTTTTTGAAGGAAACCTATACCACCACCTATATCCATATTATTACACAAACAGTACCAAGTGGGCATAACAATAGTAATTATCACTACTGTTTATCAATGAACCATTTTGAAGATTTTAGAGTGGCTACGGAATTCGATGAATTCCGGACAAGCCCCCTAATTCTGAGCACTAAAAGAATAAGGGCACGGTACAAACAAAAGCGGCATAATTTTATCCCATCAAAATAAATCTTTAAGTGTCAACAACTGGTCTGGTTTAGGCCATCTACGGAGTTTCAAAAATTTGTTTGGTTTAGGCCATCGTTGGAGAATGCCAGAACCGGCTGGTTCAAACCATCAACTTGAAGGAGATAATTACAACAGGTGTAACTCACTGCCTCTGCTGGTCAAGTTGTAGGGCCGACGCACCATGGCACTGGCTGAGCCATGGTGTGAGAGCGGGGTAAGGCTGATGGAGGGTGACAAACATCATATCAGCAGAGGAGAAGTAGTCAGAACCTCTGGCTGACTGTGTGTAAAGATGAGTGTGAAAAAATATGGGGCGAACAGGTCTTAAATAGAAGTTACACCCAAACCCAACGCATTCCGCTTCCGTATTTGTGGTACTAAAAGAACAATATACAACAATATGAAGAATATCTTTATGTATTAAATACTCTCCGGCAGTGGTGCTCAAGACTTAAGATGCTTACAGATATTCCTTGGGTGAACCAATAATAGAAACACAGCCGAATATCTTAAAGGAACTAACCACCATCTGTAACAGTACTTCTTGTTTGGAGTTGGAAACAATTATGTGGATGCTTTTTCACTATTTTCTCTTTTACGACCTGATAGTGATAATATAATAATAGGATTTATATAGCGCAGTTTCGACACGACACAACGCAATTAGAAACATTGTTACAAATGCTTATAGAATGGATTGTATTATAAGAAGAACATGTGGAAAATGTATTTTTTTAATATTTAAAATATTGTCCCACAGTGTAACACTCAATAAAGATGGAAGATTGCCACCGAACATGTTTATATCGATGCAAGTGTTGTCTACCGATTTTCTTTCTTCTAAAATGTGTGTTTTTGTACTATGGCAACATTCCATATTGTTTGCTTTCAGGAAATATGAGTTCATTGATGAATATTACCAATGTATATGTGCTTCCTTAAAATGTTTGTTATCCTACTTCGTTTTACTGTCTCAGTAAACTATGCACCCAGAACATCTGATGGTGCACAAAATGCTCATTAACGTGTCTTCAATTCTAATCGATCAGGAACCGCAACAATTTGTTTTTAAAATTAGCTGGAGTCTGACGGCGAAAGAAATTAAAAGGGAGTACGGAATTCATGTTTGCCAATTCATATATTTGTTTGTATTTTCACATTTGCTGATCATTAACACCACAACGTAATGAGCTTAACATATCAAAATGTAACCAATTATTCGTAATTGTTTTTAGTATTCCAATTGGGATCATGTTTGTTTAAATAAATGTATTCGTCACAGTATGTCGCACTTGTCAATGGAGGGCAATTTATTTTATTTTAATGTTGATGCATTCAAGTATTACTGAACTGCAGGCAGAACATTTATCATAGTATTTGACAGATCACTTGAGGAAAATCTAAGAACATTGGTGAAAATAACAAAATAAATGGGCTTTAATTAAATGTCAATCCCTACTTTTTGTTCCTATCCTAGAAATCTGGAGAGCAACAGAATCAGTGAACTTGCACCAGGAACATTTGACGGTCTACGAAGACTCGGGCTATTGTAAGTTATAATGTCATGAATTTCAATCACATAACATCAATCCACCAATTTATCGTTACATAAGTTACGTCAGACGGCCAACAAAAACAATCTGAAATCTAAAATCATGAAATACGAACTTTATGTTTGCCAATCTAAATATTATATATATGCATAATGATAGTTTGTTTTTAATCATTAATTACTTGTCCCACACTGTAGCACTTGTCTGTGTAGGGCAGTATACCACTGAACATTTTTAATATTGAGGTAGTCAAGATTATTCTTTCTAGATGCAGAAAACAACCAGTAACTCATTACTCCGTGTCGTTAAAAGGACATCGGAAAATTTAAACTGAATTAACTAATTTAATACCATCAACGATAGATTAATTTTTAATTAAATATCGATTCTGGAACATGTATTCCACCATTTTACCGATTAATAAATTACAAGAAAAATAGGAACGTGTGAGAATATAGAGGCATGCTCACAACAAGCCAAATAAGGGAAAGCCTTTAACATTAACGAAAATAATCGACTTTGTTGTTTCACTATTCTAACGGCAATTTACTACAAAAATAAACAGTTCATTGAAACATTGATATTTTACTCGAGGAAGTGAATATAAATGCTGTAAAATTACATACTTCTCTAAATAATCGTGACAAACATGGTTTTACAGGAAATATGTACCGAAATTAATTAATGATGGGTCCCGTCATACATTCTTGTTGAAGCTTTTAGTGAAATATAGTTTGTGACACTTTGCAAAGTATTTATTTTCGTTTCTAAAAGGAAATTATCAATGTTCCCATGAAAATAAACATTTCCGGAAATTGCCAATACAACACGTGCTATACATGTTTAAAAATGAGCAGATATACCGGATATACCGACCGAAACCAACGAAAACAACTAACGTTACGCAGAAACATATATAGGAACAATGAAGTTGGAAGACACCAATATTGAGAAGAAACCATGCTACTTGTTCTGGTAGAAAAGATGTTTAAATCGGCAAAAATGATTGCGATTTAATGAAATGATACTTGGTTGTTCCCCTCCACTGATCAGAATGTATCCTTTCAGCCATTTGTCCCTGAGACTATAAATCCAATGCAAATTCTGCTTATAACTAATCCATGACATTGGAGTGTCGTGGCTGAGCGGTCTAGCTTACCGAACTCAAGTTCTGGTGTTAGCAGCAGAATGTGGGTTCGAATCCCGGCCGTGACACTTGTGTTCTTGAGCAAGACACTTAACCATAATTGTTTCTCTCCACCCAGGGGTTAAATGGGTACGCAGTAGCGTAGCCAGCGGGGGGCAGGGGGGGGGGCAGACTGCCCCCCCGGAAAAAAAATAGAAGTAAAATCGGGACGTTAAAAATAAAGAAAAGAGAAAAGGAAAGGAAGAGAGAAAAGGAGGGAAAATTGAGGGAGGGACTCCGAGGGAGAAAAAACGAAAGAGGTAAAGAAAGAAATTAGAAGAGTAGGGATTATTGACGAAATGAGGGAGGACGGAGGAGGGAGGGAGGGGGAGGAGAGAAGGAAATGTGGGCCTTGGTAATGGAAGAAAGGATGGATAGGACCGTTGGGACGAGTACCAAGGCAGCCTAACTTAAGGCAGGCAAGGTTAGGGCGGGTGGAAACGGCGGTAGGGCAGGGGTAAGGGAGCCGAGGGAGCCGGAGAGGGTAAGGGACCGGAAAGGGCGGGAAGGACGGACCTGGGACGAAGGATGCAGAGGCAGGCAGATTTAGGGAGGGAGGAAAGGATGATTTAGGGAATGGTAAAGGGAGTGAATAATTGATAAAGGGAGACGGGAGAGGGAGGATTGAGGAAGGGAAGTTAGATCTGAAGTTTTTATACCCGGTTTTTGTCCCGGAAATCACTTTGTCAAATACTGTAAAACAAGTTAATTTCGCTAGCAATTTAATTTCGTCAGGAGGCCCAATTCGCTAAATTAAATTGCTGCCAAATGTAATATTTTTTATGGTTTTTATATAGCAAGAGGATGTAAATTAGTGAAATTAAATTGCCTCCAAAAAGTGAAGAAATGCCAATTCGCTAAATTAAGTTGCCGTGAAATTAAATTGTTTTGTCTGTTGACACTGTTGAATATACAGTATAGCATTGCATTACCTCACAATGTCCAGGAAGAACGTACATGTACTTCAAACTGGCCGCCAAATTGATCTCATCATACGTTATGTACATTGTATTTCATTTGAATAGGAACCCGGGATAGAAACGCTCGCCATTGGCAGCAAAAATATATTTTGACATTACAAGAAAGGCAACAAAATGCACTAATGAGAGATATATCAATTGCTCATAAAATATGGACCTTACAGATGGATCTTTCAACTTTTTTATTAATTAGAGACGAATTTATATAGAAACAAACATTAAAACATTAAAAACTTGAAATTTGAATCAATACAATGAACCAGTATGTACTCGGGTTACGTGCAGAACGTATTTACAACTTGTCTTACAACATTTTATTAAAGGTTTTTATACGACATGTACACGAATAACTTTCAGTGTAATGTGTGTTGTAAACGGTGTGTATATATATATACATTACGAATACGATTAATTATGAATGTTTAAGTTCATCACAGTCATGACAGTGTAGAAATTAATAGCAACAGTTCAGACAGTATAGATCCAAGGAAAGAACAATAAATCACAGATGATCATGTTTGTACAATATATCGATTGTTTTGATTCAATATTATTCAGTATTTCGCAATTAAATTTAAACCATGAAATCGGGACGATCATCTTAATTTTGCCCCCCCCCCCCCCGGACCGACAGGGCTGGCTACGCGCCTGCCTGTGAGGGCAGAGTTGGTTGATTAGCCCTATATGCGCTGTAATGGCAGCAATTAAGCTGTATACTCCCCAGGGAGCTGAAATGGTTTCAGGAATGATTTATGAGCCTTATGAGCCTTATGAGCAGGGGTAATAATATAATGCGCCTTGAGCACCACTCAGATGGTGGATACGTGCGCTATATAAGTCCACACATTATTATTATTATTATTATTATACAGTAGTTTTCTTGCAGACCGCGCTGGTGAGAATGGATTTATCACTGAGTATCAGCAGCCCAAAATCCGTGCACCTTTTCTCACCACATGTTTCAAGTTGTCTTCTTAATCTAACTACTCTTTGAAAAAACATTGTATTTAGATATTTTATAGACTGAATTCCCTAAACGCCACATATAGACATATTTATTTGTTTACATTGTACGGTGGACTGGACCATATTTCCCAATTTCATTTGTAAACAAATAGTAAATCTTCAAACTGATAATCTCAAATTGTTTGGTCCGTCCATTTATATCGCTAGTTTGATTTATTTGGATGTTGATCCTTTGTTTGTGATTTCGTATTGCACATGCTCTATAGTCTATAGTTTGTACTTAAAGATGTTTAAAACAGTATGGGCAAATGTGATGGGTAAATTAAATCGCACAATTATTGTTGAGTCGTGTTTTCCAAATGTGTGATGTTTTCGGTGTTGGGTAAATGTTAAGCTCTAGCTGAAAGTTGGCTATACATCGAGTCATTCAAGTTGGGTATTTTTGTTACAACTTTTGGATAACTCAATGTATTCATTGTTGGGCATTATGAGAACGATAACCTCATTGTTGGGAATATCCGCTTATTGCCAATTACAACTGTTAGTGAATAGGGAGCATGACTGGCGCTTTGGTCCAACTGCTTCAAAGCTGTTTAATTTTTAAATAAGCCCCTAATTCTCACTAGCTTCAGTAAATATCACAATATAAAAGACACACAAACAAACTATATCACATGAGCTATCAATCATCTTCAATGCGGAGAGGCCTAAATTTAACTTACATTTAACAAATAAATTAAAAGTATCAAATACAAAGATCAATAATAGGATCACGTAATTACACAATTAATTATCTGCGGTTCGCGCCAAAAACCTAGGCAGCGTCTGCCATCTTGAATATATCATAAACAATGCAAACTAAGGAAAATGAAACAAGAATAAGTCTTAGGAGATAACTGTTTAAACAATAAAGCACTTGTGAATATCCTTAACATTATCAATTGTGAAATAATATGAAATAAGTCTGTCTTAAGGACATTCAATATAATCGTAAGCTATGTCATCAATAATTAACAATAATTAACGAAATAATAGCAAATAATCACTAAATGAAAGTATTAATGTTAATGAAAGTGTAAATTCGAGTTTAGATAAATGATATTTTTGAAATATAAATTGAAAATGATATGAAGACGAAGACATGTAAATGGATCTTCGACAGAAAACAGTGTGAAGGTGGAAGCGCGCGGTAGAAATGCAATCGTAGAGGGCGCTTCCTCAATTTGAATAATAATGCAGTTGAGTAAAGTGTAAAGGTAAGTATGAACTAACAAATAAACTGGGGTGTTAAATTCTCAGTTAATAATTTCTAAGTTGTCACGTATGTAATGCCGGGTTTTATTTATTCATTTATTGTTTTCTTTTGTAGGATATTTTCAGCAATGGTTTGATGAAAAATAGCAAAAACATGGGCAACATATCTTTACACAAATTAGTATTGACTTATTGACTGACACAAACAATCTGAACCATAGAGCAAGGACTTGCTCTATGTCTGAACATACTGAACGTAGGGTAAATTAACTGGATATAATTGAGACAAAAAACATGATTGATACATGATTAATTATACATTCATTAGATAACTGCTTCTCACTAGCACCAGTAAAAATCATAATATAAAAGCCAAATGAGTCAGGAAATGAATCAAGTGTTGTTTTAATCGGAACATTGTTAATTTTCTTTTAGAAAGGAAATCAAATAGTATGAAATGAAATATTTTACAAAATCATTTTTTAGAAATTTTGTTTTACAGTCAATAAGTGCCCCAATGATTTATGAAGGGGACAAACCATAAATAATTTCGGGACATTATTTGATGTAAATCCCTGTTATCCATCCTGAAGTAAAATGTTCCTATGAAACGGAAAATTACCGGTGATGTATCTATAAAAAGTCTCAACTGACAACACAATATCTTAACATAATAAACATAATAAACATATGTTAATATCTTAACATAATTCTCCTGAGGACGATCAGAGCATACTGATCGAAACGTCGAGTTGTACCTCCAGTTCTTTTCAGAACTAAATACTCCTCAATTGAGATTCCACATGGTGTCACCGCAATTAGTCTTACCTAACATAATAAACGTTAAGGAAATCAACTTTATATAATCGAAGGTATTTTTTGTATTTATAAAAATATGATTAAACCTCAATCAGGGGCGTAGCGAAGGCATTTTCTTTGGGGGTGTGGAGTCAATTTGCTGACTGGCATCAGAGTCACGTGTCTACAAAATGACAATGTTAATGTGAATATAGGAAGGATGAGTTTGAAATATGGGTTGAAATTTATTGAAATATGGGTTGAAATACTTGGGGGACAGCGGCTCTCTACTTTCTTGGTAAAATTATGGTTTATTCTGTAATGTAGAAGATAAGAATGCAAAGGAGAGAACGGTAAGATGGTCTCTTGTCTTCGGTCAACATTGGACTCATCCGTTATTTACACAATTATATTAACAAATCGTTTTCCAAAATGAACTCAATAAAGTCACATTTTATGCGTTGAAATAGCTCATAAATGCTCTCACAAATCCTCTTAAATGAACAGTTTCCCTGAGCCCTTATGCGGGCCCCGCATCGCTGTCCACGCCGTGAGTTCGAAACATTTCGCTGGCTTGCTTGTTTCGATTTGCACACCCCCACCACTTTCAAAATGAGTCCGCCGCTGTTCCATGCAGGCTTTTCAAGGGGGAGGGGGGACATGGCCCGTCTTTATCAACACTTTTTACTTAATGATTGGGCCCCTTGTTCAAAATTCCTGGCTACACCTATGATATCATGTTAAAATCCTCATGTTATCACTAACCAAATAGTAACATTTTTATTTAACACTTACCTGGTGTAAAGCTGATGATGCGTATCAATCTCTTCCCTAAAAATGATTGTGTCTGAGGTGTTGTCTCTTTTAGGAAAATACATTGTTTTGGATTGCATAAAGACAAATTCGGGTTAACGTGTCGGCGCTCTACCAACTGAGCCATCTATCCCTATGTTGGCGGTCCACTTCTAATCTTGTCGTTGATTTGATTATTTAAAAAAATCAATTGTTTGTTTGACTTAAGGAAATACTAACTATTTCCTAAATTTCACGTTAATATTAATATGTATTTTTTATGGTTATAAGATCAAGAAATAAAGGATTCCTCAAAAGTGTCAGTAGCACTTTAGCTGAATAAGGCCTGTGATGAAGATCTTGAGAAGACGATTAAGAAATGTTAAGATTTAAATGTGGGAGGAAAACCCAGACAAATATTCTGTTGGAAAACCCACGTTATCAGGTTGGGACCGAAAACCCAATCCTCTCGTTGGAGTGGAATTCGAACCCGTGTCCACGGAGGTGAAAGGCGAGTAAAGTATACCACTGCGTCAACCTGATCCCCCAAACTTTCACATTGGTTGTTTTATGTTTATATTGAATCAAACAGAGAAGTATACTTGCCAACATTCCCAGTTTGCTTTCACTCCCAGTATAAACATGTAACATGGTATCTACATTGTACCAGTCTACGATACATTTGTGACTAGATGGTGATTAAAACTCAATGTTGGGTTGCTTTCAGTTGTATCATCCGTGTTTTTCAATATTTGTACCGGTAATTTTATTTTTGATCGGAACGTTACTATTTCACTTACGGAAACAAAAACGATTTTTTTTTTTTTAAATGACACTTTTTACAAACAAACAAACAAAAATAAATAAATAAATAAATAAAAAATGCGAGAAGCATATTTTTACAGCAAATAAAAATAAATAGGACATGGTGGAAACCATTTTTTTTTTTAACGTGGAACAATTGTTTTAAACTTTAATTCAACACAAATTATTATTTACAAGAAACACAGAATTTGAGGAAGCGGAGTATTTATATATGAAGCGTATAAGTCTAGATATACTTAACTCCTTCTCAATGGCATTTTACGCAAACAAAATGCTATGGTTCTTTTAACCCTATCAAGCCTGGGCTATTCTTTCGCTCTCAGACCTGAGGGGGGGGGGGTCTCATTGTGCCCCCTCCATATTTTCTGTATTCAATAGCCGATTTTCAACTTCGTAGGCATGATTGATTTTTCAAGAAATATTTTGACCCAAAATTGTTTTTATTTTAACCAGAAGTACAATAAAGGCAGACATAATAACATCCATGGTACTACTGATGACACAAATTTATACAATAAGCAAAAACAATTAAAACAAACTTTTAAAAATCAAGTTTTGGGGTCAAAGATACCAAAGAAATATCTTTCCAATACAAGGGCGCAACCACGTGTTGAAAGTTGGGGGGGGGGGGTCCCAAGCAGCCAATAGCAACGTGATCTGCGGGCGAGCGAAGCGAGCACGCCACTAGCAGCTGGGGTCTTGGTTCAATATCACGTATTTCAGCGTGTTGATGGAAGTGTTGCATAATTGTGATGTCAGGAATGACATTACTAGGATCATGTATACATAAAATACCAAAATGTTCCAGACGTTGGGGAGGTCCATGATAGGGGGGTCGTGACCCCGACCCCCCAGTGCTTGCGCCCTTGTTCCAATAACACTTTGTATTTACAAAAGAACATCAAATAACTAACATATCAACGTATGAGATCTGGAATCGTATCGGATACAATCATCATCTCAAAGTATATGAAAATTTGCTATAAAGGAAAAACGTTTTCACAAGAAAATCAATTAGCGTAATTATTTCATTCAATCTATTTAAAGAATCAAACATATTGATTTTAAACTTACGGTAAATAGCGATGTTGGTTATAAATATAATGCTGTCGCGGAGTGGAATCTTATTGTGCCATTGGCCTCTGTCATGGCCCTTCCCAGGGCCTTGATTGCAGGTTTGCCGGTGGATGCACACAGAGGCGTAGCGTAGACATTTTCTTTGGGGAAGGGGGTGGAGCCAATTTGCCGGATGACATCAGAGTTGGGGGAGGCGCAAAATGTGTGTGTTAGTAAATTTACCGATACAACTTTAATATGACCAGACAACTTGTTTCCCCCGCCCCACATTTGCCTAGTGACTATTTATCATAACAAATAATTATACCATGACACAGTTGTTTAAGACCCAGACATTTCATACGATTTTTTTCAAGATTTTGTTTCCAACCTGTTCAGCTGTATCTAAGGATATAGTTTCCAATCCAAAACATAACAATAATAAATTGTTCATAATGTTGGGTAAATACTTGACAATAAAAAAAAATCGCCCGCAAAATTGCCGCCATGCCTCCTTGCCTTGGAAAAGTCCATTTTAGCGACGGCGTCTTCAACCAGAAACGACATAAACGAGTAATTAGCCCTCTGTTGACTAAACATGTCCAGTCTGTGTTGTATACATTGTTTTCTTTCTCTAATCATGAACTCCAAATGAAATTCAGTGTCTAATTAGGTTGGTTCGATGATGTTTTTGAAAACAAAAATTAAAATTATTTTTATTATCATATGAAACTATATGTTTTAGAAAATTAGGCAGTAAAATGTTGACACAATAAAATACTTGTTTCCCTTTTTTCCCCGCACAATCACTTTTGGGGAAGAAGACCTTTATTAATGTGGAACCTGGGCTCATTCACTAATTCAGTCGTTATCACCTGAAGCCATTATTGCTTGGTTCCGGCCAACTTACGAATCCCTCCAATGTCGACAACTTATCAATTCGTCTTGAATATTTAACATAATTTTATTTTAATTTTTTCCCCTGCAAATATCTGAATGTAGGCACGTGTTTTTGGTCTATTTTACATGGCACATGGCACATGACCCTTCTTTGTCAACATTCTTGAGTTATGAGTTCAAAATTCCTGGTTACGCCCCATGTGATGAATTCAAACGACCAATGAAAATGCCGCTTCTGTGTGTCAACTATGTGACGTTGTGAAAGGGCGAGCTATTCCTCGTGAAAATAATAATAATGCAGGCTAATAAACAGCTAGGACCGCTTGTAACCAGGGGATACATGAAAGATGGCACGATCGAAGGCTTTAAGCAGCGGTTCCCGCCAAAACTTTGGTGACGACCACCATATTGGGAAAATGTACAGTACATTAAATGCAATGTGAAATGTAAAATTAATGCATTTAAAGTTAAAACACCTTGACATCACCTTAGATAAACTTATAACTATAGGAATATTTACAGAGATTTATTGCTTAAACGGGTGGCTGTTACTTTCTGAAACCTCGAGGGACAACATTTCACAATAATACAACAAGAATCATCGAATAATCATACATTATGGTTTAACTGAAGGAATCTGTATACTAATTTCTTTGGACTGCATACATGCAAATTTAAGTTATAAATACAACAGATGTAGAAGATAAGGCAAAGGAGAGAATGGTATAATAATATGCTCTGTCGCCTTCGGTTAACTGAAGAAAGCCCGCAATCAATGGTGTGCTCGGTTGACTGTTGCTTAATATTTGAATTTAAATGAAGATTATTTACATATGAAGAATAAGTGGATGACGTAGCCCAAATGAATAATACATCAAACTGGTTACATACATAAGTGAACTTACGCAAACTTAGAGTGTGTACTTGTCATACATGTGACGTACATAGAAGGAATGTTTGAGTGAGCAAAGGTATTAATGGATGTTAAAGAATAATAAAACACAGAGACTCCTGACATTTACAATGAAAGTAACACATTGAACAACCACCAGGGATATTAATGGTTAAATAATTCAAACCGTGATATCAAATTGAGGAACAGTTATTATAACATCTAGAAATAGTATCATTATTGTTTAAATAAGTCATTATCACTAGCATCAGTAAATATCACAATATAAAAACAAACAAAAACGTGTATATAAAATGAGTTAGGAAATCAATCTACTTAAATACGGAAATGGCAAAATTTAAACTTATTGTTGGACATTATCATCACGATCAACAGGGCATGGAATCGGAGTGCTAGTTTTAGATTAACTCGGTCCCTGAAAATATTACTCCACATGATAAGGCCATATTATTGGTGATACTGCATAAATAACACAGCAATTTTCAGTCACTGTGTTCATCTTAAACTAGGACACCGATTCCATTCCCTGTTGAAAGTCTGCTCTGATCGTGACGTTATTGCCCCTTTAAACATGTATCGCTGTATTAGTTATGTTACCCGTAATTTCTGGCAATTGCAAAACATTCCAAATTTATATTAGAAAAAACGTATACTTTGAAATCGGCTATTTCATAAAATAAAATTCAGAATCTTGGTTTTAAAGTAATTAAGTGCCCAAATTATGATTTATTTTTAAAGTATTTTTTATTATCATATACAAAAAATGACTTGTATAATTAAATAACTAATAACTAATTGTTTATTAGCATAGTTAATAGTCACGCTGTTAACAGTCACGCTCGCCGCTCATGTAAAGGGTACCGAGTTCAAATCCACGATATTTCATTTTTGAAAATACACACCATAAGGAATATTCCATTAGTGTCCTGTCACGTCATCATGTGGCGATGACAATGGTGTCTTTTGTTGTTCAGACGAAGACGCTAGTTGAATGAATCCAGCATCATTGGCATCAGTGGAAAAGTGATTTTTGCCTCATTGTGGCCTCATAGGAATATTTTAATGGTCCAGGCAGAATAACAAACCGATTGATGACACCAAAATAAGCGGGCCCACAATTTTTTTTATTTTTTTTATTTTTTTTATTTATTTATTTCACAAAACAAACTGCACACGTGCACATAGGTAAATGAGTTATACTCATAAAAGTTTTTTTTAAATATTTTTGTTATTATTGTATACATTATAATGCACTCAAGTGTTCTCTATCGAATGATTTTGTAATTCAAATTTCCCCACACATGTATCTACTGAATAATACAGAGGACGCTTAAAATAATATGCCCTGTCAAATGTCACGATTAACCCTATCTACCAAACTTCAGATAAACGGTCTACCAAGTAATTATTTAAAGGATAAGTATTGTCGAAATCGCACCCATCTTCATGGAAGGCTCAGTAGATTAGTGATGAAATAATGTGATATTGTGTTGGCAATAAATGAGTTTGTCTTCAATAATAGTATAGTTGAGGTTATTATGTATGAATGAAGTATTTATATCAATGAATATACTTCTGAAATAAGTGAAGTATTAAAATCAGAGTCCAAAATGGTAAAGCAATACCGACAATAGCAACATGCCACCCATGAAATGATTTTGAAGGTGCATGATATACAAGCTCAAAACAGAGACCAATGGTGTGCAGAACCTGTTGGTACACCACCCCCCCCCCCACCCCCATTCAATGTTGAGGTAAAAGCAAATTTGTATTGGAAACATTTCACACTGTGGTATCACTTAACAACGAACAGTGGACAAGGGGAGGGGGATTTCTTCTCATAAAGTTATGTTAGGCCAAATAAAAAAAAAAAACATGTTTAGCGTCCTGCCTTTTTGAAAAAAGGAAGGAGGGCCTTTTTTTCCCCTTTTTTTTTTAAATGGCCGCCCGACACATTTTTAAAGACAACCGGCCGGGCTATTTTTCAAGATGGCTGCCAGCTTTTTTATTATTTATTTTAAAATTCATTTTTTTCGTCTGAGATCGTTAAAATGTATCCTTTTTTTTCGTAAAAAAAAAAAGAAAAAAGAAAAAAAAAGAGGCGGCCTCTAAAAAGGAAGCGGGCGGGGACGCTAAACATGTTTTTATTTTATTTGGCCTTAGGGGCCGTTCACAATTATCAACATTTTCACGAGCGTACAAACCGTACGCTGGGGGGGAGGGGGTTAAGGCGCCGCGTACGCTTTTTCAAAAAGTAAAAATGTCGATTTGTAAAAACGGCGCGAAATACACGGCCAACGTCCAGAAAGATCGTAGGCCTCGATCTTAACCGCGGCCACCGCGGCCAATGCCGTGATGCCCTGTCGAGATTACCGCAATGTTCCTTCAAAAAACGCTCTCGTAACGGCCAACTTGGCCAGCATGCCCTTTTTGAGAAACATACAGTAGTAGATAGGCCTACCTCTATTTGCGTATTCATGTCAGATGAAAACGTAAATACATGTTGAACTGACCTCGGTTTAAAATATTTGCTGCAGACTGACTGTATATTATACTTTGCCTGAATACATTACTTTTGAACACAAATCTATTGTTTGAAATCAACATTTTATTTT
>CM055832.1:16835591-16984913 GCA_029582265.1 Zoroaster sp. YZ-2022 | reverse complement strand
AAGAGGAAAATTCACAATTTTTGTACCATTGTACAGATCGTTAATTGTCAAAAATATTTACAAAAGGTGACCCCAATTTGACATACTTCCTGTCCAAACCGGAAGTCAAAGTTTAATGATTAAAAAAAAAAATATCTCAACAACCACAAGAGGTAAATTCACAATTTTTGTACCATTATACAGATTGTTAATTGTCGAAAAATATTTACACAAAGGTGACTAATTTGACCTTACTTCCTGTCCAAACTGGAGTCAAAGTTGAACATTAAAAATCATATCTCAACAACCACAAGAGGTAAATTCACAATTTTTGTACCATTGTACAGATCGTTAATTGTCGAAAAATATTTACAAAAAGGTGACCCCAATTTGACCTTACTTCCTGTCCAAACCGGAAGTCAAAGCTTAACATTTAAAAAAATCATATCTCAATAACCACAAGAGTTAAATTCACAATTTTTGAACAATTGTACAGATCGTTAATTGTCAAAAAATATTTACAAAAAGGTGACCCCAATTTGACCTTACTTCCTGTCCAAACCGGAAGTCAAAGTTTAATATTAAAAAACGAATTGATGACGTAACCATTTTAACTTCAACCGAACACCTTGTTTTTGTTGTGACAAAAACTTATATCTAGTTTATATTTTTATTTGTAAACTGTTCGTTTGTTTAATGATGGTTTTCGGACGTGATTTCCATTTTTTTTTAAATCCTCCCCTTCAGAAAATAGAAGGATCCTATTATAGATGCCACTGGGCATGTACACTGACCGTGTTGGTCACTAATGGGGGAGTTGACAAGATCAGACTAACATGACTGAGGAAGTCATCGTATACCAAAAGTGCCTGATTTTTCATGAAATAAATATACTGGAATAATTTGAAGTATATGTCCATCATCATCCATATGTTCTCCACTTTACAAGGTACATGTAGGTAAAATTACATTATTGGTTATATTTAATGAGAAAAAGTGGCGGTCGGATATGACATTCTACCCGGAACATTAACTAATCATTGGTTGTACTCACGTTCATTATAAGACGCACGGAATTGGGAAAATTGTGGTAATTTGGGTGACAATCAGTCAATCATAGATACATGTACACTTTACGAAGTGATTAGAATTTGCCGTCTGACCTCAGAGTTTGGGGATGTAAATATTTTTTGTTGGTAAATTTACCAACACAACACTAATATGATGAGAGAAATTTACTTGGTTTTTCCCCCACCCCACCGGGGGGGGGGGGGAGAGGAACTGCCACCCGAAACCGCAGCTTATAAACAACTTATAACAAACAAACAAATCGGCAAATAATTATTCAGTGCTTAGAAACACAATACATTTGCAGTCAGCACATCCATAGCACTGAAAATTTATTCTGGACCAACCCTCGTTCTAGTACCTTTGATGTTTTATTTGCCAACTGAGGCTCTAAATGCCGACTGAGAAAAATATTATGGGTGTCGATCACCCCCCCCCATTGCTATGGCCCTTCCCCCTATTCAGAATTTGAGGCTGCAGGATACAAAATATTCAAGTATTGCGGATCGCTGAACATGTATGCAGCAGGATGAAGGCCATGATGAGCTTTATACCAATACAAGCGAAGTTACCCGATCTGAAGATCGGGTTTGGAGAGGTTGGAGTTGGGTGAATTGAGGAGGGTGGGGAGTGGAGGGTTTAGGTAGAGTGGAGGTGTATAATTGGCCAGTGTTTCGACTGAAGGAGGGGTTGATGTGTACAGTTTTTTGTTGTTGAAATGTGTTGATTGGTGGTTACATGTGTTGGGCGGTGGTATTGCTCTGTTGTGGAGTGGGATGTCATTTGTATTATTGTATTTGTTGCTCCTTACAACATTTGTTTCTGCTCATTTATTACAATTCTCCAGTGTATTACTTTAACACAAAACACCCCACCTATCTCTTCTTTCTTTATTACAAAATACCCCACCTATCTCTTCTTTCTTTATTACAAAATACCCCACCTATCTCTTCTTTTGCATTAAGACTGTCATGCCTAAGAAAAAGAATCCCAACTTCCTCGGTAGACTGTCCCCACGCTCTGCTCAAATGAGGACTCACCGCTGCACTACCAAAAAGGACAATTGTCATGCACGTCACCACCTCAAAATACCCCACCTATCTCTTCTTTCTTTTTTACAAAATACCCCACCTATCTCTTCTTTTGCATTAAGATTATGCCTAAGAAAAAGAACCCCAACTTCCTCGGTAGACTCTCCCACGCTCTGCTGAAAATGATGACTCACCGCACCACACATGCTCCCACCATAGAGCTGGAGAAAGGACCACGTCCTTTCTCTATGCTCCTACAGAACATGCACTACTGCAAAACAACATGCATACACATGTGAGCCATAACGGCTGTTGTATGTAAGATTTGAAAAACACCACGAAAGTAAGGCCGTTACGGTATTTAAGCACACAGGTCAAGAATAACACAACACCTCAGCGAATACAGAGGGAGTGCGTGCGGACAACTGACGGGTCCCGAACGACGGTCGCTGCATGACAAAAAGCAGTAAATACATGTAAATGCGGAAAAGTGGCGATTCGCCCGTGACGCAAAAACGACGTCTTCGGCGGAGCCGAATGGGCGACGACAACACCCTGTGGATTTTTCCCGACACGCAGGTACCCCTCCCGACCCGCGGGACCCAGCGGTTCTGGAGCCTACATGTGTAACAAACTTTTTAGACAGGCCTATTAAGGATTTCGCTCTTATTACATGTACACGTATATTAGAAATCGAACATTGTAACGTCCGCAATTAAACAGATTTAAAGAACATGTGCATTCAATTCAAGTTTAATCGCGTAGGCTATATGTACAATTCAATTCAAGTTTAATCGCGTAGGCTATATGCACAATTCAATTCAAGTTTAATCGTGTAGGCTATATGTACAATTCAATTCAAGTTTAATCGCGTACATGTAGGCTATATGTACAATTCAATTCAAGTTTAATCGTGTAGGCTATATGTACAATTCAATTCAAGTTTAATCGTGTAGGCTATATGTACAATTCAATTAAAGTTTAATCGCGTAGGCTATATGCACAATTCAATTCAAGTTTAATCGTGTAGGCTATATGCCCAAATAAAACGAAATCATAAGCAAAGCTCCTCAATCGTCAAGAGTTGTACATGGACATGGTAGGTTGTCAAATATGGTCATCATAAGTACAGTGGGATGTTATTGCAGCACTGTACACAGATCACACCAATGTACTACAACACTCTAGGGTGCACCCCAGTCCCACTAAATAAACTCCCATCGCAACCAATGCTAAATACAAAATATAAGCCCTAAGATGTTTAAAACCAAACGAAAAACATATTGATTGATGTCTGTTCTTTTATTTTCTTCTCAATTTAATGTTCATAGTCCAGACGCCCGTTGGGTTATTCTCATCCCAATGGAAACCACCCTCTACCTTAGTGAAAACGCCCACACTGAAAAGTATTCATTTTGGAAAAAGGCCTTAAGCTTGAAATCAAATTAGGACCACTTTTTCAGGGCCTACACATGTAGTTTATCCAAAATACTTGAAGTCGGAAGTCAAGGACCCCAGGTCATGATATTGGACCATTTTTGCACTACACAATCCCTCAAATTTTTGGGCCTCAAATTTTACAAATTATGATAAAAAAAACAGACCTGATGTACACAATAATTATGCCTTGTATACTCCATTACCCCAAACACCTATAATAATCCGCATGGTAATCTCTAATATTAGTAAAACTACTTTTTTCAAAAAAAAATCTACAGTCAAACATTACCTAAAGGTCATGAATCAAACGGTGTTTGTAAACGTTTTTGAATTTCTCACAAATAATTAAAGTCCGTCAGTGAGCCTTCTGTTAAATTTTTAAAACCATTTTAGAGGGCAAAAAGGGAGGGGCAGCGGACAATTTTCTGAAAAAAGTAGCCCCTGATAAATATCCGACCAGAAAGTATTTTGATTGAGGTCACAGAACATCAACACACCCCCCCCCCCCCCCCAAGGTTAAAATTGGGTCAAATATTTGGAAGTTTTTGTGGCTACATTCGATAGATCGTGTCAAAGTTTCATGAAAATCGGCTGAAGAATACAGAACATACGGAGGGGGAACAATGAGGTCCCCCAGGTCTGAGAACGAAAAAAAGCCCAGGCTTGATAGGGTTAAGAATGTGTGTGACGTACGCGTGTGGTGTGGTACCACAGCAGTAATAGCGGAAAACAGTGGTCTCCGGATTAGGTTGATATGATTGGTTGTATACAATTTTTCAAATGTGATATTTCCAATTTGAGGTCAATACCTGGTTTTACAATAGCAATTGAAATTCATCAATAGTTTTTCATAAATACAAACTCAGGTTAGATTTTCATTATACACTGACAATATAATAAAGATGCTGCAATGAATCTTGTATATAACATTTATCAAACATTAATTTTTATGGTAAAATTCATAGAGCCTATTTCTCAAGGATGGCTAATCAATCACTTATTCAATGTAAAAAGAAACAATAAGCATTCTCAATGCATGCCGGCAATTGCATGACAACCACACATAATTATTATTTTTACAAATGTGGAGCACCATTATGCTTGTATTCAAATGGTCTGTATGCTGAGGGGTTTGTCAGCTGATTCCCAGCATGCACTGGAAATGTCAAGTTTTGTATCAGTAATATCCTTACCGACTTAGTCAATAAATGAATTGATGACGTCATCTAGACTAGAGTTGTATTTTTGCTTTTCACCTGCTTAACTCCGATGGGGAAGATGGAAGACGTATGGTTGCACCATCACTGCAAACCAACAGTCTACAAGTTGTTTTCACCACATGTGGACAAAAAAATAAGTGAATAAGAAATATTTTCAGTTTTGTGTATTGAGAAGTCAATAAGAAAATAAGGTTGTCAATAAGAAAATTAATTTTAGTTGTCCATACTTAATCTGCTCATTTTCCCTCTTATTCTGTGGGGGCTAGGGAGAGGGCATATGCCACAATTGGATTCGCCAAGGCGTAAATATTAAATGTTGTATAGGTCTCGAGACCGGTTTCAGTTGAGATCTGTCTCAAGACGAAATTCATTCATAAAACCATAGTTACCACAACTTGCAGTTCATGGGTGAGCAACCTCTTCTTTTACTGAGCGTATCCATGTTGTTAAGAACAACAGTACAATTTGAATAATTATAGTACGGTACAGCCCACATGTTGCTTCAAAAACACGCGGGGGGAACGGGGAACGTGCCATGTATTGCGAGCGCTTTCAACGGGGACCCACGTAATATTGCTGAGCGCACAACTCAAATAACTATAGTACGTGCTGGGTTCGATATAAATTGAGACGAGGTACTTGACACAACACTTTACACATACTGCTCCATTCTTAAATGGATAAATGCACCGAATAATTGCACAAAATAGTGGGCTGTTTTTTGTCTGGGCCAGTTGGTGTCTTACAAAGAGTACAGGAGTTTGGACGGCGTGTCTTAGGATGGTCCTGTTATGCCTGTGGTGTACATAACTTTCTAATTATAATTATATTTCATAATTATCATTGATAATTTAAATAATATGAGTAATATTGCAAGGAAGTATTTATATAACTGATTTTGTTGAATTGACTGGGGATGTTTTGGTTAATTATTGCAATGGCTTTTATGGAAAAAGAAGAACCCATTTCGGGAACTCGAAAATGGGCTGGATAACGTTGTGTTTATGTACGAATGGTATGTTGTTCACAGTTCTCACCGTCGTGAAATACATTAAATGACCTGGACCAGCCAGTACCCTAAAACCGCACAAAATACTAACAAGTCATCCCTAATTTGCCATAGTGACCAATCCGACTTTTTTCAATTTTAAGAGTAAGGGACTGTAAATATCAAAGATTTTTTGAAAATGTTGGCCACGGCCAAAAATGGGATTTCCTTCATACATAGTACTTTTATATTTGATGGACCTTTGCCCCAAACTAACAAATATGGAAAAAATTTCTTAAAAAAAAATGTGTTGCCATGGCAACAGCCAAATTAAGATTGTAGGCTAGTTTTGCCATTTTTTTAATTTTTGAATAGTGAAATTTGCCTATTTTCAAGGCCACATTACCATTACACAGGATGTAGAAAATTATTTTCTTTAAAAGTTATGGATAGGTGGGTCCTTAGAGGCTACATTGAATGTATAAAAATAATCACCAGGTATCTGGGTGGGTTATACCATTAATTTCAAATAGGGGTGTTTTTGGACTTTTTCAAAGTATGAAAACATACCATTTGTTGACCGCTCATAACCGCTCAAAGGGAAGCTGTGACAGAAAAGCGGCCACCATCAAGTCCCACATCAGAATACACATCAACGAAGGGAACGATGTAGAGAATGCCAAACAGATGTAAGAAAGAAGCAACTGGCTACAATTAAGCTTCAAAAACTGAAAGATATTTGTGAACACCTCAGCATTGATACATCCGGGTTGAAGCAGAACAAGAAAGCACCATATGTTGTTAAAATTAAAGAATCTGTTTGGGAATGCACCTGTTTCAAATAGAAAAAAAAACTACTTTTTTTTTTAATGGAAATCGCCCGACTCACAAGGTCCGAAGGCCACTCTAGGCATATAGCTCACAATTACTGAACATGGGCACACCTTTCTCATTCGTGGCAAAAGTTTCTTGATTGTGCATATTTGGCTTTAATTATCAGATTCTATGAAAATATTTGGTAGATTTGGGGGTGTTAACTTGAAAACAATTGCTGTACAGTGTATCGCCTGTTCCTTGGCTATTTGATATTATCTGCAGCAAAATAACATTTAATACCATACTGCTTACATGTATGAGCTCATTTTAATGTGTATTTTTCGCACTTTTAGAAAAGTTCAATTTATCCATATTTCACTGTAAAACTCCAGTTATACCAACACCTACCATTACAGATGATTTCATCTGATATGCAGTTCACTTTCTTTTCAATAAATGTTACCTACAATGTTTAAGTTTCATTTTCATGACATTGAACTTTATATTAGGTTTGCATTGAATTAAAAAGAAAACCCGAATATGTCAGGCAACACTCCGGAGATCTGCCCCGCCCGCCCCGCCCCGCCCCGCCCCGCCCCGCCCCCCCCCCCGCTGAAGCTGAAGTTGATACTTTCCACAATTTGTTGATCATATGAAACACATCAATAACATTTTGTGGAAAAAAAATAACTAATGAACAAAATCCTGACAAAAAATACAATTAAAAAAATGCAATTATAAAACTTTAACTGTTTCCAACAAAACTGTTACCAACAAAAATGCCAAGATATAATAGTTTGACCCTAAAGTTAGGGTAAAGTAAGCAAGTCTTGTGGTGGTCAGCTGCAGGTTTAAGAAATTACAGGAAAATATTGCGGGGGGGGTGCAAACATTGATGCCCCCAGCCCCCCCCCCCCCCCCGCCCTGTTCGGGTTGAGCCCCAGTTATGGCAACACTCCAGTGGTTTATTGTAACTGACCATTACAGCTGATCTAATTGAATATTAAATAGACTTTCTTTTTAATAAATATTGATTACAAAGGTTTCAAGTTTTGTTTTCACATCATTAAACTTCAGGTTAGCCTTGCATTGAATTTTGAAAAAGTGGGAAAGTTTCCGGCAACACTGCCAAGAATAAAGTATTTTCCCCCAGCTAATTTTTTTATTTTCGACAAGATCAATGTCTCATCTCAACAATATGTGGTCGATGTTGAAATTGGGGCAATGGGTTATGAGCGGTCAAAAAATGGTATATTTTCAGACTTTGAAAAAGTCCAAAAACACCCCTATTTGAAATTAATGGTATAACCCACCCAGATACCTGGTGATTATTTTTATACATTCAATGTAGCCTCTAAGGACTCACCTATCTATAACTTTTAAAGAAAATAATTTTCTACATCCTGTGTAATGGTAATGTGGCCTTGAAAATAGGCAAATCTCACTATTCAAAAATTGAAAAAAATGGCGATACCACCCTAAAATGGTAATTTGGCTGTTGCCATGGCTACAAAGTTTTTTTTTGAAACTTTTTCCATATATGTTAGTTTGGGGTCAAGGTCCATCAAATATGAAAGTATGATGAAAATCTATTTTTTGCCGTGGCTAACCTATGTTTGATATTTACAGTCCCTTACTCTTAAAACTGTTTGTCAATTACCACAATATTTTTGAGATATTGTACCCTGATGATGGAATTATTCACATGGATTCCTACCATTTTAGCTCCCAAAGGTGGCAGCAAACTGGCTAAACCCAACAAATTGGGTGTTACCCGAACAACTGAAAACCTCACAGTTTTATTCAAACAATGTTTGCATTTACCATAAATTCATCAATCTTATTAATTTTAATGGCAAGAAATTAACATTGATTTGATAATTTCTTTTAAGAAACAAACAAATCACAGCACATGGTATAACAACTTCTTGGTTGACTTCACTTGTGTTAACTTACTATGCACTTACTACAGGGGATCCATAAGTTATTGAAATAAACTGCTGAAATAATTCAAAATAAAAATGTTAAAAATGGTATTACCTGTAGATAGAAGAGTTGCAGCAGCCTATTGATGATGACTTCACAGCTGGTTTTTGCTTACCAACAGGGTTGGATGCAGATCCCAAGGTAGCTTCCCTTCTGAAAAATATAAGATTGCAGAATTATGTGTTAAATGACAGTGCTGCGAGAGCACTTTATTGCCAAGGGACACTGGTACACATTTTGGTTAATATCATTTTGGTTAATAAACATACAATGGCTCTTCTTGCAATAATGTTTTATTTCAAAAATTCCCATCATTAGTGGCGCTGCCTTGTTTTTTCCTATCAATCATGATTTTTTTTCACAGTTTTGTATTTTGTTGCGTACCAACAGTACAATCATTAATTTCAAGTGAGTCATGTGATACAGAGTTTCCAGCATTGAAGAACAGTACATATACTTCATTCTCTATGGACATTATTGTTTATATTGAGGGTGAATCCAAACAAAATGCTGTCAATATCATGCACATGTAATACTCAATGTTGTGTACAATGTTGTGTACATCAGTATCCAGTACATAAACCCCATGCTAATGTTATTTAGACTACTCACATGTACCTCTGCATGGTTGTTCCTTTAAATCCATTCTTCTACCTGAACAAGAAGTTAAGACAGAAGCTTAAATAACTGACCAAGCATAATGAAAACTCTTTAACACAAATACTGGTTACCCAGTAGTGGGGACCACTACACAAGTCCCATAGATGGTGAATTGTGGGGGCCCAAAAAAAATGATGTGGACAGAAAGAAGTCCCCATTTAGCCTTTTTAAATCCTCTCTCAATAAGAAAATGTCTGCACGGCATGGTGTAGGCCAAGGCTGAGAGTTGTACTTTATGGATGAACCAAGGATTAAATAATAAAATAATAAAAGAGACAATATGTCCTCATTAATCTTTGTTCTCAGAGGTCCTAGGAGCACAATCTTGCATAATTGCATAGCCAAGGACATCTACTGCTCTAATTGTTGTTGGACTTTTAGTGAAGCAATCTTCATTGGATTTACACACAAAGTACTTCCAAGGACTCTGATGAGAACAAAGAACTGATGAAGGACCTATTATTCTTTTTGTTATGTCCTTGGACCATACTCTAATACATGTGTATTATTGATAACCAAGGACCTCTATTGTACCCATTGTTGTTGTAATAACTTTCCAAACATTATCCATTGGCTTGTGGATACTTTAAACAATACAGAACAGGTGTTATAGTGGGATCCTCATCACATTAGTAATGGTTGGGCAGTATATGGCAAAAATAAAATGTTTTTTCTGGTTTCTGGTCTTCGCGCGTGTCACATCAGACCCTCGAGTCAGCTTTTTTATTTTTTTATTTTTTTTCTATTCTTTGTTTTTGCTATAACAAATGTTCAACTGCAGCCAAAATTGCTAGATTGATTGGAATTCTGTCGTGCTGTGTTTTACACAACATAGGGGTATGAACTCTTGCCTGATTTGTATTTGGCTATAAAGGGAACAGACAGGTCTCCCTCCAAATGTATTCTTGTTAGACAAGAAATCTTCAAACTAACTAGAAGTATTAGCTTCACATTAAGTATCTTTTGTATAATAATTTTGTAATTTAGCAATTACCAAAGATGTACCTTCCCTTTAAGTATGTGCACTGCACAGAGAACAAACTTGTAAAGATCACGAAAGTTTGTTTTATAAGAATAATTAAGGAAAGTAATTATAGTGAATCCATGATTAGCAAAGAAAGCCTTGGAGAACATTTATTGTTATCAGATCCATCATTTTTAAGTACACACCTTTGCTTGGATCCATCCAATCATCAGGTGGATATGTCTGTCTTGGAGACAGCAATGTATTATCTATGAGTCCTGTTAAGGTGAATGAAATGTATAGCTTCACATAATCAGTACTCACATGCAAACTTATTATTTTCTCATCACTACTTACAGTACATGTATCACCAACGGTGATGTTTTTTTCAAGAATACCAAAGTGTATATAGGGGCTTTATAATATGCGACTCGAGCTGGACTTGAATTAAAGTCTGAATCATACAAGTCTGCTAGTAAGCACAGGTACATAGCATACATGTACGCACATGTAAATGTACAAAACCAGGTCACCTATAAAAATAATATATTTATTAACAAAGAAGAAGAATAAAAAGAACTTCAAAGACTGATCGAAAATACAAAGGGTCAAGTCACACGGATTTTGCAAACTAAACCCTGGCAAACTCGCCCCCTAAATAACAAACATTAAAAAGTTGACCGGAACAAACTTGCATACTAGCCTCAATGGCAAGGGTTTTTCTAGTGAATGTGATAGATGATATTCATGTGACTTTTAACATGTTGTCATTGGTGGCAGATCAGGAAGCAACAATATGAATGTGTACGTCAGGTCACATTTTATAGCACATACCATACAAATTTGCATAAGTTTACTCATCTATTTCCATTCCTGACCTTCACTATGACACAATAGATGCAGCCTAATGTTGAGTAGCCTTTAGTCAAGGTGCACGCAGCAACCGCAAAACACAATGTCCAAAAAAGCTACAAGTGCCTTTACAGTCTGTTCTGTGGACGCTACTACTGAATTATTCATAAACCTCCGGTAGTACATGTATGATTAATTTATGTTTGCAAATTTATTTAAACCAATCACCATAGGCAAAGTGTTGGGATCATCTATATTTAATTAGATAATATCATAACAAGTTACTAATAATGCATTAACATTTCTCCAACAAATCGGTAGAGAAATATATTTAAAAAAACATAAGACCACAGAACATTATTGAATATTACATGAACACAAAGGGTAAACTACTGCACTTGACACTTGATAATTTCAATGTTTACCAGTGTGACATTGGGCAAAGGAGATTGACTGCTTTGAAATAAACAATGACCTTTAACCCTAACCCCAGTACAGGCATTTCCCAGATGCACTGCTGAAGGCAACACTATGCAACAACAGAAAAGTGTGCAGGCTGCTCAATGCAACAAGATCCAGCAGCTAGAACAATGGTTTCTTTTGTTTTCTGCTGAGGGCAACAAGATACAACAACATTTTACAGTTGTTGCATCTTGTTGCATTGAGTATGGTAGGGTTAATGAAAAAGAGACAATTAAGAGAGTTGCACTAACGGTACATAATAAAAATGGCATCAAACTTACTTTAAAAAAATAATAATAAAAAATAATAATAACAGTAATAATGGCTCAAACTACATTAATGACTTAAACTACAATTTAATACTTGCATTTTTAAGTCCACAAAACGTTAGCTTGTCCAGGGCACTTCGTTTCACCTCTTTGAATTGCTTTAGTTCCTTGTATGGCTTTATTTTCTATTAAGAAAACAAACAAATGTACTTTGGGCATTTAAACTGGAAAGCTGGACTTTGATACTTGTCAACTCTTCAATGAGATTCCATTTATTTGATGGCAAGATGAATTACAACAAATTTCAGTTGTAGATACACAATACAAATATGCAGAGCGTGCCCACTTTTACACAGCCATGTAAAGTCATTACCTTACAGTTTAGTTTCAGGCCATGTGCTATATTCATTGATCATTCAACCATAACCAGTGGGTTTGCTAGCATATCAACACTGGCAAACAAATTATTTAAAACGTACAATGAGCCAATAAATGAAAAACAAGTTGACAATATTACATTTTCAGAGATTACCATGAAACAACCATAATGTGAGATACTGCTTTTTAAACAAATTTAGCTACAGTCTCTTGGGCAACTAAACCAGCACAGCCAATTATGCGACATATCACATACAACATTATGTTACATGTACTTACCTTCAGTACCATGATGTCCATCGAGAAAGTCTGAATGATTTCTCCCTTCAAAGACCTTTATGAGACACACACTCCCGTCGATACTCAAGCAAAGAATCCTGGCTTTGAAAGACTTTGTAGTGAAGACACCATGCCCTGTAGAAGTAAAATTGTCACAATCCATCAGCTAGTATCATGTGACTGTCATCATACAGATGGGTTAAAATACAAATGGTCATTCCATGTTAATTCCTCAAATTTTATTGGATATTTGGTATAAACCCCTTGAATCCAAATTGCGCATTTCTTGGGCATTTTATTTTAGAGATATGGATTAATCAACTTTTGCCAACATCTGGAATCATGGAATTACATGAAATCGGAATGTTAGTTATAGATTAATACAGTGACAGCCATAATAACCCACATGATACGGTCATATTTCCGTTGCTGTTGCATAAATGAGCCAATAACTTTCAGTCACTGTGTTCATCTTAAACTAAAACACCGATTATACAATTGTATGACCCGTCGAAAGTCTGATCTTATCGTGAAGATACTTTAACTCTTTCTAGCTGGAGTTATTTTACATGTGTGGACGGAATTAATGTAATTAGTGTAATTTGATACTGTAATTTGATACTCTAAACATCAAGGTCAAGTGTGGAAATTATTAATAATTGTTTTCATCTTTTGCCAATTGAAGAGAGTGAGGTATCAAAATAAAGGTTATGACTTACTGAGTGTGAATTTTGAGATGGGGGTCATGTTGGGAATACCCATAATGCATTGCAACCATCCAAATATAAACTTATGTTTATCGTTCTGCAGAATAAATATCAATAAATCTACAAGGTATTGGAAATATGCATTGTATGATAAACAAAGATGGTTTGTTTATGTTAGAATATGTCAGGGCATAATAATATTACCCATAATGGTTTGAAACCCACTGTTTATGTAACAAAAATCATAATTTACAACATTGATACAACATACCGTATCACTACATGTGTATCTATTGTACTTGGTACATATGACCTCAGATTAACAGCTTTTTTTTTTTACGGTCGTTTTTCCCTAAAAATCAAAACTTCCATCACTGTCAGGGTGTTCAAAGTCAACATCGTCAGCATAATCACCTTCATCAGCACGTACTTCCCACTTAATAATTCTATGAAAATATCGTGTGTTTCGCATCTTGTTGTGAGTTCCATGGAGGCCGCCATTTTTAATTCAACATATGTGGTAAACCGCATAGGGTCATGTGTAATTAACGTAAACAAAAACTTGACACAATCTGAGCTCTCGGATCGGAGTGTTTCGTCAGTTCTCGTAGTCATAAACATCATCAGAATTCACTAGATACACATGTAGGCCTACACCTTGGCAAGTATATCAACATTTTTGACTGATTCTGACCCTTGCAGTCACACAAGGATCAAGAATCAAAATAATGTTTTTACACTGCAATGCCTACTTGAAGATGGTTGTTTTTTATTTGTTATTGTAATTTATGGTTTTATTGCCTACCCCTCCCACAGGATGTTAGGGCAAGAAAACCCATCTCCCCCATGTACCCTAATCGAAGCACCTAAGGCTACAATTATATACATGTAATCAACTAGTCACTTACATACAAATGAAATTACAAGTTTGTTGTTTCAGTGAAGGATTCTCTTGTAAAATGCTGAATCTTAATGCAGGGTCATACATGTATGGATGGACATCTTGAGCAGTTTTTTGAGAAGCACAGAATTGTGGTCATCAACACAATGATGCTGGTATAATGACTCACCCCAAACTGTAATGGAGGAACAGAAAATGTAACCAAGGAAAAAACAGTTCAATCATGTTTTATGTGAAGAAGTGATGGGTTCACTCGGTAAATTAAAGGGATAGCTCGAATGGTAGCACAGAGAGACTAACGTTAGTTGTACAGACAATGGCATTGATTTGCTTGATTGTTGGTAGAATATCAATTAAGTAATGTTAAAAGGTAATTATGATGCTTGAAGTGGAGCATGTAACCTAGGTTACTTTCTGGGTATGACTGGGTTACATGTTGTAGTCATTGCAAAACCATGTTGGAAACCGTGGTTCTGTAATATAAGATGGGAAATAAAGGAATTCCGGAAAGAATGTTGTATTCGACCGCCACAAGGGTTTTTGGGGAATTTTTTTGCAACCACTAACCAATTAAAAAATGATTCTATCGATTTTTGTGGGTACAGAAAGCGAAAACTACCTTTAAAATCTAGTTTTTTGATGGTTTTCGGACTTGATTTCCCTTCTAACAAAATCCTCCCCTTCAGAAAAGAGAAGGATCCTATTTATAGTTGTCACTGCACATGTACAATGACCGTGTTGGTCACTAACGGGGAAGTTGACAAGATCAGACTGACATGTCATGACTGAGGAAGTCATTGTATACCAAAAATGCATGATTTTGCAGGAAATAAATATCCAGGAATAATTTGAAGTATATGTCCATCATCATGTAGCCCTGATAGGACCCTATCTACAGTGCATAGTACACTTCCGATAGGGTCCTGACCAAGAGTTCTTCCTGTTCGTATACCTGTAAAGTTTGCACTGAAATTGTTCTCCCTTTTTTTACCTGTTTTCGTTGGCTGAACCGAGGAAATGCTTCTTTACTGCCTCTTGGAGAAATGATTTTTGTTAAAATATGTCTAAAAAAGAGGAATTCTCCGACATTTCTCAGAGCAACGGCCAATCTGTGTGCAAACATTTCATGCTGTTCATCGAGCGATGACCTTATCACATTGGGGTCAGAACATCAATTGTGCAAGGGCGACAGGACTTTACTTACATTGCAGGCGATTTAATGAGACGTGTTCTGCCGCGCAATTGATGTTCTGACCCCATGCGCATTATTCAGCATGAACGGCATGAAAAGTTTGTACACAGATTGGCCGTTGCTCTGAGAAATGTCGGGGAAATACTCTTCTTTTTTTAAAGAAGTTACAGTGCCTGCATTTCCTCGGTTCAGCCAACGAAGACAGGTAAAACAGGGAGAAAATTCAGTGCAAACTTTACAGGTATACGAACAGAAAGAACTCTTGGCATGGTCAGGACCCTATCGGAAGTGTACTTTGCACTGTAGATAGGGTCCTATCAGGGCGACATCATCATCCATAAGATTACACTATTGGTTATATTAAACGAGAAAATGTGGCGGTTGGATACGACATTCTACCCGGAATTGCTGAGTTTACTCAAATATACCACTACAATGAGGAATACATGCACACAACGCCAGACAGAGCGGCACGATCGGATAGCCTATCTAGGGTAACGCGTACGTTAGGGCTAAGTTTACAAATGAGGTCACAAACTTCCAGGCTAAAATCTCGGTAATTCAACAGACAAAGACTGTTGGAATTAGAACAATGCATAGGCCTATTAGGAACTAAGAACATTAACTAATCACTGGTTGTACTCACATTCATTAAAAGACACACAGAATTAGGAAAATTGTGGTAATTTGGGTGACATTCACAATCACAGTAGTGACTGATACAAAGTGATAGTGACAGATAGATACACATGTACACTTTACGAAGTGAAAATGATTTTTTACATTACGCGTGAATATGTACAGACTCTTGAGGGCACTATTTACTTTGCCCTCACAAAGAGATTGCTTTTCCACACTTCATCTTATTCCAGATTGTTGTAAAAATGTTTTTAATCTTGAATTGAACATAAAAATCAGGTTTAATGAATATTCTTGAAAGACCAATAATGTGGAAGGTGATTAACATTTTCGCAAAAAGTACTTTGAAACTTTGAATTTTTTTATTTTTTTTGATGACCACAATAATCACACATTGAGTTCCACGCATTGAGTTTCTTTCTCAACTTTCTGTTGCTTTCCTTGGATTGGAAAAAGTCAGAGATAGGCTAATAACAAAATAAAATTGAAGAAAACAACTATTTTAGCTGCAATTTTCTTTAAAACATACAACCAGTTTGGCATAGAGGATGGCCAGGCCAACCTCCATAATCAGTAACGTAACTGCGCATGGTGGCATAATTTAGTTGGTTCCCCCACCCCACGCACGGGGGGGGGGGGAGAACCAAATTGGCAAATATTCAGTGCTTAGAAACACAATACATTTGCAGTCGGCACACCCATAGCACTGAAAATTTGTTCTGGACCAACCCTCGTTCTAGTACCTTTAATGTTTGATTTGCCGACTACTGATGCTCTAAATGCTGACTGAGAAAAATATTGGGGTTCCCCCTCCCCCTGCTTGCTACGGCCCTTCCCCCTATTCAGAATTTGAGGTTGCAGGATACAAAATATTTAAGTATTGCGCATCGCTGAACACGTATACAGCAGGATGAAGGCCATGGTGAACTTTATACTGTTCTTACCCTTTGATTTGGTAAATATTAGCACCCTCTATTTCACTTCTTCCATTTCCAATTTTTTGCTTACGATGCAATTTCAAGCAGTCTACAATAAGTCCCAGGGTTTGTTTCCTCGGACCCTCGATTGTCCGCTATGAATATGCAATCCATACAAGGACGCTACTTTTGCTCATGCATATCCAGCGCCAACGCAATGCATAATGCAACACCAGCGAGAGCCTTGTGTGCGTGCCACACCCTCCCGCCACGTGGCTTGGAGCCGTCCTTTGGACATACTCTATTTTTCTCCTACTTTCCTTTCCATGGGTGTAGCACGGCCAAATAGTCACCGTGACTGACCCACTCAGTCCTAAGCCTTGGTCCGTGTGCCGTGCTCACATGCGCAATCGCTGCTCCCCTCATGCAATAGCTTAGCATCCCAAGTAAGCATTACCCCTAGAACACGCCCTCCTTTCTAAGTTGTCACTCACTTTACTTTCGTCAAATACCTTTCCTTAAGCAATGTAATGGAACAAGGACCTTTTGTATACTCTGATTTTGCACACGTTTCTACCTTTAGACGCGGAAGGCAAGCTTTTCATTGGCTAAGACGCTAAATTAGACTATAAATGTTTTATTCATTCCTAGGCTCCAGATTTCTATATAAACCCAGAGATTTCCTCATCTCGGCGAAGTGTGATTCCGAATAATATATGTGTGACTCGATCCGATCCATGACAGTGCGATATACCGAACTATTACAGTCCAGAGTCTCGATCATTCGTTGAACCAATGGTGCAGTGCGTCGATCGACCATTGGTTCGCCTAGGCTAATGCGGTCTAATACACACTCTGGCCCCGTCCAGACACCCCGTGTAGTCAAGCCCTGGTGGTCCCCGTCGTCGAGACTGACCAGCCGTCCGTCTCTCGGTGTAGCAGTGCCCGTACCGTATATCGAGTGACAAGCCGCATGAACGAATGATGGTCCTGGCTGTATCCGATCCTTTGTAGTTGGTATTACTGGTACACACCATTCGGAACTCGTATTATGTCTAACTATTAAGTCTAATTATTGAAGACTTACGCTCTTTTTATATGTCATTAATGCCTTTTATTGTTGTTGAATGCAGAGAAGATAATAAACCAACCCCATTTCATATTGTCACAACAAAGTTTGTGTCCGCCCTGTTATTTTGTTTACCCACAAAAGTGGGGAATGCAACAATACCAATATTTAAAAATCGAACATTGTAACGTCCACAATTCAATTCAAGTTTAATCGCGTAGGCTATATGCCCAAATAAAATGAAATCAAAAGCAAAACTCCTCAATTGTCGAGAGTTGTACATGAACGTGGTAGGTTGTCAATGGTCATCATAAGTACAGTGGGATGTTATTGCAGCACTGTACACAGATCACACCAATGTACTACAACATGCACCCTAGTCCCACTAAATAAACTCCCACCGCAACCAATGCTAAATACAAATATAAGCCCTAAGATGTTTAAAACCAAAAGAAAAATACATTGATTGATGTCTGTTCTTTTATTTTCTTCTCAATTTAATGTTCATAGTCCAGACGCCCGTTGGGTTATTCTCATCCCAATGGAAACCACCACTACCTCTAGTAGAAAAACGCCCACACTGAAAAGTATTCATTTTGGGGAAAAGGCCTTACGCTTGAAATCAAATTAGGACTACTTTTTCATGGCCTAGTGTATCCAAAATACTTGAAGTCGGAAGTCAAGGACCCCAGGTCATGACATTGGACTATTTTTACGCTATACAATCCCTCAAATATATGGGCCTCAAATCTTACAAATGATAAAAAAAACAGACCTGATGTACACAATAATTATGCCTTGTATACTCCATTACCCCCATTAAAACACCTATAATAATTCTCATAAATCTCTAATATTAGTAAAACTACTTTTTTTTTTTTAATCTACAGTCAAACATTACCTAAAGGTCATGAATCAAACGCTGTTTGTAAACGTTTTCGAATTTCTCACAAATAATTGAAGTCCATCGGTGAGCCTTCTGTTAAATTTTTAAAACCATTTTAGAGGGCAAAAATACGGAAGCGTATAGCTGCCAACATAAAAATAAATTTTCCTCCCAATTAAGTCGTACGTACGAGATAATAAGTCGTACGTACGAGATAATAAGTCGTACGTACGAGATAATAAGTCGTACGTACGAGATAATAAGTCGTACGTACGAGATAATAAGTCGTACGTACGAGATAATAAGTCGTACGTACGAGATAATAAGTCGTACGTACGAGATAATAAGTCGTATGTACGAGATAATAAGTCGTACGTACGAGATAATTAAGTCGTACGTACGAGATAATAAGTCGTACGTACGAGATAATTAAGTCGTACGTACGAGATAATTAAGTCGTACGTACGAGATAACTGGTCGCTAGAGGGGGCTGTTTGTGCTAGTAGTAAATAATGATGGTGCAAACCCATTCAGTGACACCACATCTTCGTTGACTTTTGTTTTTGTTTTCTAAGATGTATTTGTCATACAAATTGAAATACAGTGAATCCGTATTTGACTATTTCCAAAATTTGTCAATTTGACAATGAGTTTTGTGGGAATAGTAGGCTTTTTTGTATGAATGTACCAATAATGACCGATTGGTCAAATTGGGGGAATGTGTAAAAGAGACAGGATATTTTTTCAGATCCTTTAGTAGCAATAGCTAAGCTTTCATGCCTTACTCGGCAATCATCAGTTGCATGTAACGGTTTAAATTAATGAGCCTGGTGGTCTCCTGTCTTATTTTTAGATAAGACATTGAATTGATGTTCTTTCCAAACAATTGTAATGTGTCCGTTTTGTTTTGTTTGAGTGAGAGAGTTCGTTGTTTTTATGTGATTTGTTCCTCTAATAAGGAAAGTAAAACATTTAGGCCTTTCTGAATGCAACAAAGGGTTGTTTCGGAAATATTTCCGAGGGTTGTTGGTTTTGTTGTCTCAGCGGCCAGTGTTTGTTTATTGCTTGATTCACATCGTTGTGGTTAACGAACGGATTATATGTGGTTGAGAAAACCAGTGGTACTTCCATGTTATTGTTTACCTTTTGAATGGGTTTGGCTAGGTTTGCCAGTGGGTTTTTGGAAGTATTGTTAAGCATTGGTTATGCAATTCTCATTCTTCTTTGGAAGATATTTATATCACTCAGAGGAGTAGAACGGGTTGGTTTAGCAGGGGTTGGAACGAAGTTTAAACCTTTACCCAGAGCAATTTTCTCAATTTGAGATAGCTTCGCTGTGGATAGGTTTGTGATAAATTGTTCACTTTGTTCTGCTAAAATAGTCATTTGACTAATATGGTTTTGTTTGGTTTTATTTGAGCATTCAAATGAAAATCGTTTCAATTTTCGTTTTGATTGTGAATGTTTTGCTTCTTTCGTACGTACGACTTATTATCTCGTACGTACGACTTATTATCTCGTACGTACGACTTAATTATCTCGTATGTACGACTTATTATCTCGTACGTACGACTTATTATCTCGTACGTACGACTTATTATCTCGTACGTACGACTTATTATCTCGTACGTACGACTTATTATCTCGTAAGTACGACTTATTATCTCGTACATACGACTTATTATCTCGTACGTACGACTTAATTGGGAGGAAAATTTATTTTTATGTTGGCAGCTATACGCTTCCGTACTTTTGAGATGTTATATACTGACACAAATTTGGAGTATTGGGTGCATAATTATGTGTACGGTGACTCGTGACTCGGACTCAGACTCGGACTCGACCCACATGACTCGGGTCGTTCGAACGAGATACTAAGTCGTTCGAACGACATAGTAAGTCGTTCGAACGAGATACTAAGTCGTTCGAACGACATAGTAAGTCGTTCGAACGAGATACTAAGTCGTGCGAACGACATAGTAAGTCGTTCGAACGACATATACTAAGTCGTTCGAACGAGATAATAATTAGTTGTTCGAACGACATAGTAAGTCGTTCGAACGAGATACTAAGTCGTTCGAACGAGATACTAAGTCGTTCGAACGACATACTAAGTCGTTCGAACGACATAGTAAGTCGTTCGAACGAGATACTAAGTCGTTCGAACGACATAGTAAGTCGTTCGAACGAGATACTAAGTCGTTCGAAACGACATAGTAAGTCGTTCGAACGAGATACTAAGTCGTTCGAACGACATACTAAGTCGTTCGAACGAGATACTAAGTCGTTCGAACGAGATAGTAAGTCGTTCGAACGAGATACTAAGTCGTTCGAACGAGATACTAAGTCGTTCGAACGAGATAACTTCATACAACTCGGTACATGCTTTCAATTCATGTTGTACTCATCGAGTTTAGTTATGGGGCAATTGGTGACACTTGTGAAATTCTACTTTCGATTGGGTTTAAGTCATCGTGAAATACTACACTGCTTGGCTCAACTAAATGGAATAGTAATAAGTCTCCGGAGTTTGAGAGGGATTCTGTCGAGAGCGCAATTATTTCGGAGGAAGAATCAGTCGGATGTTTTGGATGTGGCCCTTTTCTTGATGGCAGAGATGGATACGTATGGACAGCTTCATGGATATAAAATGATGCACTTAAAATGTACTCAAAATGGACTGGTTGTTAGCCAAAACACCGTGAGGTTATTGCTTCATATCATTGATCCTGAAGGACTTGTGTTAAGAAAACGTAATCGATTAAGGAGGAGGACATACCGGAATTCTGGACCTGATTACATGTGGCATGTAGACACATATGATAAACTAAAACCGTATGGGATCTGTATAAACGGTGCTGTGGATGGATTTTCCAGGCAAATAATCTGGATGGAGGCGTACACTACTAACAGTGATCCAAAAATTGTGGCCAACTATTACATTAACGCTGTTAACATGAGGAAGGGTTGCCCGAAAATCATGCGAGCAGACCGAGGGACAGAAAATGCATATATCGAACAAATGCATACGTTCTTGAGATATGATCACCCCGACGAATTGGCTCACCGCAGTTTTCGGTACGGATCGAGCAACCATAATCAGA
The DNA here is from genome assembly GCA_029582265.1 of Zoroaster sp. YZ-2022. Lineage (NCBI taxonomy): Eukaryota > Metazoa > Echinodermata > Asteroidea > Forcipulatida > Zoroasteridae > Zoroaster > Zoroaster sp. YZ-2022. The sequence continues at coordinate 16,963,106 of CM055832.1, read as the reverse complement.
GAATTGAGTGGTGGTGGTTTTTTTTGCGCAAACAGTGTGGCCAATTCTGGATGAATCTCTTCCAAACCCTCAAAGACGATGGTAGCTTCACAGGTGACTTCCTTGACAAGAATCTGATACAATTCTGCTTTCTACAGATGATACAGGTGAGGAATATACCTTACATGTGAACTTAGTTTATAATCCCGACTTGACTCTCCCCCAGCGAATGGCAGTATCATTATTAAAACCTTCATCTTGATTTTTCATGCAAAATCACCGTGGTGCACCCATACCATCGGGGGCCTCCATTCCTTTTATGGAATTAATCTCGTAAAATGTGGGGCCACGATGAACACACTGCCAAAAAAGGGAGGAACACAAAACGTTATTGGAAATTTGTACAAATTGCGAGAAAAACATGGAACGTGCTACCCTTTTTCCCTCCCACGATTGACCCGTGTGTATACAAGCAAAAGTGTACACGATGCAGGACAAGACATCCCAACCAGGGGATACAGCTATAAAATAATCGTTTTCCCAAGCTATGGGAATCATTTCACATGATATTACTTGAACTTAGATGAAAATATTGAAGACGGTCATAACAAGGTGAGTCGTCTCTCGACGATTCTCCCTCTCTCACAAATATGGTCGCTGATTTGCCCTTTTTCGTTTTGCATAATGTTGGTTAATGTATTATCATAAAAAACGTCAAATGCGTTGGGTTTTTCCAAACGTATGTAAAGAAAGGTCTTAATTAAAAATTACAGCCGACGAACTCCCAGTAAAAGTAAGGGTTGGTCGTGCCTGAAATTGTTATACATTGTGCCCCATACACAAACTTAAAATGCATGTGTTCAAAGAGCGTTAAATTAAAAGCATGATTTTAACATTGTCTTTGCATAACACTCTTTCTCATCAGGATAACCTTGACGAAGTCGTTCTGTTATGGAATACTCATCGTATTCGTCCCTATCGGAATCGGATGAATCCAAGTGGTAGACCTACGCTCATCTATAAATCCTTCCACACCTCCATGGAGCACAGAACCACTTGTGCAGAATCACCGAGATGAATGTACCTCCAAAAGCTGCTACCCATGCGATAAAACTGTTTAATTTGTGTTGTCTTCTGATGGAAGAGTCTGGCTGGAACAAGCCGTCTTATCCAGATGAGGCAGCTGAGCTCTACAACTTCCTCCGAAACGCCATCATAATGAATTTGTGATATCCCAATGTTAGTTTGGACTGACTGGAATTAATATAAACCACAAGGCCTATTTTTTCTCAGTGGAAATGTTTCATAATAAATTGTAAGGGCCCACTGGTGAAATAATAGTACTCAGAAATATTAAAGGGGCGAAAGTGTTTGATTTTTTTAAAAGTGTCCCCCACTAAGTTCTTGATCCACCGCTGTTGGCTATCTATAAGTTGTACAAACTGCAGACAACCAAAACAAACAAACAAACGAAAACAAGCAAACAATTATTTTAACAAGAACATTGTTTTAATGGTTCAAATATAAAGGAACCGAACACAAATAAGCGAACAAGGAAAGTGAATTTTCTGTAATAAATGTTTCTGTAATAAATTTAATAAATAGTGAAAAAATTTAAAAAATCACCTGTGTCTTTCATTTTAACCTTGGTTGTTTTAATACCTTCAAAATATTTATCATCCAATACATATCGGGGGAAATACGTTCAATACTACGTTGCAGCTTCATTTTTACAGTCAATACTGGGATCCCATTCGTTATTCTTTCAGGCATTACCCTCATTCGCAACTGTAAAAAAGGTATGGTATTCAATTATTAAACACATTAACCCTTAAGTGCAATTAACATTGGCATAAAACTTATTATCTCACTGTCCTTTGGGTTTGTAATGTCATCTGCAATTTTGTTGGCTTTTGTAGTTTTCTCAACGATTCATTTCGTCGCTGGTTATGTCATCTAAAATTCGTATCAAATGAAATTTTGCAAAAAACACTATAAAAAGGCACTTGCAATAACTTTAATTTAACATGATATAAATGTATTATGAATAGACTTAAAACGCTCTAAAATTAGCTTCTTTTTCAAACCGGCTTTCAAACGTAGAATATATAAAACTTATAGAATATAGAACATGGAATATATAAAATACTTATCTAATAACAATATAATAGAGAAAACGAAGTTACAAATCTCCTGAAAGCAAGACCAGCTTCTCATTTCAGTTCCATACTCTCTTGTGTTGAGCTACTGTCACATTGTAAAGCCAATGCTGTGTCTCAAAATCACAGACTTTTATAAAAATAAAGCTTAGAAGGGGGCACCTTGTATATTCCTGTTTAAATGCTGCACGTAATGTTCTATGTTCTATTGATGGTAGTCCATGTATCATTGTATGTTTACAAAATTACTCTGCAATATAATGCGTTGATCACGACTTGTCTTTGTTAGAGGCATAATGTATCACAGTAGAAATCGAGTGTTTACTCAGAACTACTATAACTACTATTTTGTCTACAGTATTATGTATAGCGTTTTAAAACGTTTTAAAACTTAATTTCAAGTTTAAAAAACTAAAACTGATGAAATCAAAAATAAATAAATAAAATAAAATCACCCTTTTTATAGACTGGTTTTACGTGCTGAAGGCCTATGCTTTCTTCTGTAAAGTTGTGGCGATCATGCACATCATGAACTGTGAGGATTATAGATGGCTTGAAGTCAAGCAATGTCCATGCGGAAACACTCCTCATTCGCAAGAATGGCCTCAAATTCCTTTCGAAGATCGGGATAACTATCATATGTCGAGGGTAGTTCCAGAACGGGTCCGCAAGTGTGAAACACTGGACGTCTTGCCAGGCCAAGGATGTTTGTGAACGAAACACGTATTTTATCCGTTGACACTGAGTTGGAGCTTGTCATGAGGCGAAGAAGTTTCCTTAGAGATAGATCATCTTGGGCTCGAACAAATTGTTGGAAGTATCTGAAACTTTCATCCTGTGCTTTTTTTTGCGGATTAGCATCCAGAAGTTTTAGAACTTTTCGCGAGGATGGTTTTTTGGCGATATACATCGATTTGATATCACTTGTGTCTGGGAAGTATTGTGTAAGTACATCTCGGCATACTTTTGCCATCTTATCGATGACGTATTTCGGTTTCTGGATCAGTTCCTTGTGGCCGATTTGAATGATCTTCATTTTCATATCTTTAGTGGATGGAATAGAAGATGACCCCATTCTGTCCAAGAAGTCTGAAGTCATCCATGTCTTCGTCATTTAGGTTGCCATCTATAGCTGCATTGAGGATGCTCCTCTCTGACGGGCTCACGTAGTTCAACAAAGATGTCAGCAACAACTCTGGACTTACATGTTCCTCACCGAGAATAAGTGCCACTGTAAATGCTTCACTAAATTTGATCGGAAAGAAACCATGGTCGAGGAATCCTTTCAACAGGATTCGCCCAACTGCGTACCACTCGACCTCTTGCCATTTCGTGTTTAGGGCAGGCACACGCCCATCTACTCCTGCATTTCCACTGAAGAATTCATTCCAGTATGCGCAATATGCTTCTCTGGAAACGCCATTTTGGTCTATACCCATTTCTCCTACAAATATGAATTTGATGTATGTTTCCATTATGTGCGGACTCTTGAATGCATTATCATTTCGTTGAGCAAATTTGCTCGATGGACACGCAAAACAGTGTATTTCTTGTGTCCTTCAGTGTCCAGTGGAGGTGTTGGACTTCGTGGGGGACTGTCGCTGTCTGCTATCACCACAGGGCATTGCTCAGAGCATTGCTCAGAGGGGCCAGGTTCAGAAGAGATGTCTTCCGTACAGTAAACATCAATGGAGCAGCAATCAGCATCTCCAATCACTTCGGGAACGTCAGGCGCAGCCATACTTGTGGAGGGCAAATCTTCTACAGGGACAGTGTCATCTAAACTTTCCTGAATGCTTACATTTTCTCCAATGATGCAAAACTGGATTATGTCGGAAGACGAAGTGTTGTTGAGCAGTGTATCTTCCGAAGGTGGAGAAGAAGTGCTCAAGGAGATATCTGCTGACGGGGTAGTGGTAGGAATGTGATCTGTGTCGAAAGGTTCCGGCAAGGGACTGGACTGGTTGGAACTATCCGTCGAGTTCACGGTTTTGTCGATGGTTTTGGTGACAAGATAAAACCTGACCATTCCCATCTTCAACTTGTTGTATATTTCTCCAATGGTTCGGTCTCAGATAAAGGTGTTTCCTTGAAATCCAAGATGTCACAAGTGACATTGTTGATTGACACCGTCTTAGCTCTACCTCCAGGGAAGAACAGCTCTCTCCCACTTTTCAACAAATACTGTTTGTTACAAGTCTTGGGAACGCTTATATTTCGGGTTCCACCCCCATTTTTTTCCCGCACCTGTTTCCCGTCATGTATTCACCCCAATTCAATCTTTCGGGTTGGTTTGGTGGCATTTTTGTTGCCCTTCAACCGTTTCTTCGCAGGGAAGAAGTCCTCTTCGTCAGTGTCATCTCCCGAATCGTTTTCCGATTGTTTGTTTGACTTAGCAAGCTTCATTTTACGCCTAGTAAGTTTGTCGAAGAGTGCTCTTTTCTTGTGTTCTGTGTTTGCTTTTGAGGTCTTGGCGACTTGCGCGGTGCAGAATTGACGGACAGCTAGCCTGTCTCCGAAAGCTGGAATGTATTTTGCGAGATCGTCGTCTGTCATAAGGTTGATCACGTTTTCATCGATCTGCAAGAATAGATTACAAGAAACATTTAAAAATGTAAAGTTTATATTAATTTACTTTTAATTGCTTTCCCATCATTTAGCCGACACAATTCAGCGGCGGAACAATAATCTTCAACCCTCAAAAGTAAGAAGGCCTACCTTATTCTGCTTCAATTTTTCGAGGTCGCACTTCTGGACTCCGCGTTCTTGTAAGAAAAGAATTAATGGTTTTTCTTCCATCCTGAAAATTCGAAAATAACACGTTTTGAAATGACCAATAACTTTCTCTTAATTTAATTAAGAGAAATATATAGATAATAAATAGGATTGTCGCTCGCCCGTCCGCCCCCATATACTCTGTGGTATAATTTAATTTTAGGGTTCATTGTTGGTACCCCCTTGGGCCTAATGTAAAAGAGTGAAAACCACTCTTTTATAGAGCTATATGGCGGACAAGTCTTTTTTTTGGAGTGAAACCCACTCTGATTCGATTGAAAAATACAGTAAAAGGCTACCAATTCACTCTTTATACACTACTAATTTTACTCTTTATCCACTCCAAAGAGACTTGTCCGCCATATAGCTCTTTGAAAGAGTGGTTTTCACTCTTTTACATTAAGAGAGTACAAACTACAAACCTGATGTAAAGCCCGTCCCGGAGGCATGGGTTTAAATTCTGTTTAAAATGAGCAAAATGATAGACACATGAGTTTGTTGAATGAACTTGGATACAAAGATTTTTAATAACTCGCGGCTGATCATCAGTGAATGACTTGAAACACATATTAAACTTAATCTATCAATATGAACCTATAACAATGAATAAAACCTTCACTTGACTAATACAAGTCTAAACTGAGGGGCTGTGGTCATTGTTTATCTCTCTACCACTCTGCCAATTTTCTATTTTTTTTTAATTTCTGGTTTTAGCGCTGTTTACAGAGGTGGTAGGGTCGGGTAGAGTCGACCTAACCGGCCCACAAGCCCCAGCGCATTTTGAAAAAATTGATATCATTACCCGCTCCTCCCCCGTATTTGTTCAAATACAAACGTGCTGTCTAGTAATAGCTGTGGTCGTTAGGAAACGGTTCTCTGGGAAAGATATTTTCCCTGTACTGTATCAAATTTCTATTTTTAACGGAGAAGTATATGTGTACTGAGCGCTGAACGTGGATTATGAGTCTGACAAGCACTCAGTGGGCTGGTCAGCAGCGTGCACACCGCGTAATGCATCCTGCTGCTGTAGCCGCTCGCTAATACTATAGGCATAACCTAGTGTCATAAGGCAACAATGTTGAAACCATTACACGTCCTTTAACAAATGCTTACTGTTATAGTAAATTAGGAGGGGTGGTGGGGGCCACACTACACTACAAATGTATACATATGAAATGACTTATGAGAACTTAAAAAGGGGGTGTTCAGCTTACCTAAGTTTAGTCAGTCATAAAGCAACAAGTGTTCTATGCAGCTCTCAAAACTGCTGTACATAACGCATGCATGCGCATAATTGACCGCATTTCGTTCACACAGCTTATTTTTTAATGAGGACTCCCGGTACTTATCTCGTTCGAACGACTTAGTATGTCGTTCGAACGACTTACTATGTCGTTCGACCGACTTACTATGTCGTTCGAACGACTTTAAAAAAATGTTTACCCTTCAATTTGGCAGCAATGCGCTTCCGCACAAATTTCTCAAATCTTTCGTAATAATGTTTTCGGTAAAACTTGTAGCTTTGCATGTTGAGGATGATAAGTAAGACGAATTACAGCCCAACTCATCACACCCATCGACACATGGCACCCCCAGACGCATCAGAGAGGCCACAGAGATCGTCAAAAACGACACCGTGCCACAGGACATCGGCTTCCACATCAGCGACATTTGGCGACCAATACTACAGACTGAAGGATCCTCTATATCCAAAGTCCACAACCCACCCCAGACTGAGCGATCTCCTATGTCCTAAGTCAACCACCCTCCTTCCCCTAGTGCTTGTCTACAACTGATTCACTTCAGTGAGCACACACTCCTTCCCCCTACCCCTAGGATCCACAGTTCCCGCCTGCACGCATCAATACACTAATCCACCAGCATCCTGTCATCGCGTAATCCTCCAGCAGCCTACTTAAGCAGCAGCATTCCCCAGAGTCCGGCATTCTCCTGAGGTCGATCAGAGCACATTGATCGAAACGTCGAGTTGTACCTCCAGTTCTTTTCAGAACTAATTACTACTCAATTGAGATTCCACATGGTGTCACCGCAATTAGTCTTACTTAATAATGTTTTCGTTTTTTATACAAAATAATGTTTCGAACAAAAATTATATATTTATGTTTTGCGCAGGTAGAGGTTGTTGGGTGGCCTAGGGAGGGTAACGTTTAGGATTGGAATTTGGCATCATCCTTTGAAATTTACATATTTTTGGCATACATTATTTTTTCAACTGTGCATAATAATAAAGAAAAACCCTGTGCAAGTTAAGAACCCTTTATAATTCTCATGACCCCACGCCGGTAAAACTCATAGAGCCTATTTGTCAAGAATGGCTGATCAGTCACTTATTCAATGCAAAAAGAAACAATAAGCAGTCTCAGTGCATGCTGGGAATTGCATGACAACCACACATAATTATTATTTTTACAAATGTGGTGCACCATTATGCCTGTATTCAAATGGTCTGTATGCTGAGGGGTTTGTCAGCTGATTCCCAGCATGCACGGGAAATGTCAATAAGTGTTGTACCAGTAATATCCTTACCGACTCTGATGGGGAAGATGAATGACGCAAGTTGTTTTCACCATCTGTGGACCAAAAAAATAAGTGAAGATGAAATATTTTCAGTGACTGACGAGTTTTGTGTATTGAGGAGCTAATAATTTAAAAAGTTTTAGTTATCTTTACTTAATCTGCTCATTTTCCTCTTTTTTTCTAAGGGGGCTAGGGAGAGGGCATAGGCCATAATTGAATTCGCCAAGGTGTATATAGAAGTGTTGCAGGTCTCGAGACCAATTGCAAGGTATTCACTCATAAAACCATAGTTTCCATAACTTGCAGTTCATGGGTGAGCAACCTCTTTTTAGCTGAGCGTATCCATGTTAAAGCATAACCGTACAACTTGAATAATCATAGTACGTGCTAGGATTGATATAAATTGAGACGAGGTAATTGACATAACACTTTCTTAAATGGATAAATGCACCGATTGCACGCAAACAAAAATAGTGGGCTGTTTTTTGTCTGGGCCAGTTGGTGTCTTACAACTAAGAGTACAGGAGTTTGGACGGCGTGTCTTAGGATGGTCCTGTTATGCCTGTAGTGTACATAACTTTCTTGAAATCGTTGACAATTGAAATAATGAGTAATATTGCAACGAAATATCTATATAACTGATTTTGTTGAACTGACTGGGGATGTTTTGGTTAAAAGAAGAACCCATTTTGGGAGCTCGACAATGGGCCAGATAATGTTGTGTTTACGTACGAATGGTATGTTGCTGTTAACAATTGTCACGGTCATGAAATTTAGAAAATATCGACAAATAAATGTTTTTCTGTTCTGTGACAACAATAAATTTTGTTATGTTTGTTTTCGCTCAATCAGCAACTCAAAAGCGCTATAACATGATCAAAAAGTTAAAAACCATTAAAAAAATAAAATAAAGAACAAAACACTAACATAATAAATACATGACGTGGACCAGCCAGTACCCTGAAACATACAAAATACCAACAAATACAATAAAGACTATACCAATCTAATACTTTTAGATTGTGTGTGTGACTTTACATTGCGCGCGCTGATTGGGTATGCGCGTAGCTGTGCGATGGCATGCATGTGGGCCGCGCCGGGCGTAGACTTGGTTCCAAGTCTGTGGTCGTGGTTTTTTGTCTGCCTGAAGCCAATACGGCTCTGCAGTATCGCATTAAATAGCGCCCTCTTGTGTATTAACCTCCGACATTAACCTTCGATCACAGACTTGGGAATGTTGTTCATCGGTTTGTACACACCCTATTGCGAAATAGTCCAAAAGTGGACGGAACAATCTGATTGGTCGGAAACTGTAAAAGCCTTCCATAACATGAATATTCAAACTAAACCTTCTACATGTAGTTGGAGGAGATGTACTCAACGATTCCGTTTAAACTGTAGGTAAGACGTTTTTTTGTAGAGAAGGAATTATGTATTTTATTTTGTGCTTTTTTACAACTCTAAGATCTCATTAAATTTACCTATACATTTCAAATACTATTTACGTACCAAGCACTATACAAATTTAATATCGAATGAATATTACAGAAAGAATACAGAAATAATTTTAAGCGAGTGTAACCTGTTACTTAGACGCGGCCTACAAGGTTTTTGTGGCCTCCTGATTGGCCATCTCTCTAGCATCCGTATTATTATGTAAATTTTAGCTATGAATACATGAATATCCCACAAACACAAGAGGTCTAAGACGAGTTCGGGCTGTGATAGCCAGTCAGTAGGGGTAAACGGCGTTCTGCGTGGCTGATGCAGACAAAAATAACCGCGATCTCAGACTTGAAATCAAGTCTACGCCGGGCGTGGTTGCCTGCGGTATGCCATAGCGCCAGTGGTGATGACTAGCTGCAGCTGCCAGCGTAGAAAGACGTTAAGTCCCTCTGCGTGTACATATACGTCGCTGACTAGCGGTGCATTAGCTGCACAGTGAATACAAAGTTGTATGAGCTGTAAGTTGTAGATGCTAGTGTGCATAGCTGATGCGTAGCTGGTACGAAGCTTTGGAAGGCGTACATAGCTAACGCTAGCGTGCATTGCTGATGCGTGGTGAGTATTTAGTGATTCAGATATAAAAGAAAGGCTCACTATAATAAAGATAATGCTCGCATCTGCCGAGCCGAAGGGAAATGTATTGTCTGCAACTGCCAAGACTTAATTAATTAATTATTTTATGTATAAGAATTTGCTCGTTGACTTCCGAGTCTTATTTATTTCAACGTAAGTTAAGATAAGTTAAGTTTAAGTTTTATAAACCTACTGTGGTCACGCGAACTCCTCCGCTGTGAGGGGCAAACACCACCGAGTCAGTTTCAGAGTCCACGTAGCCTTGATGTAGATAGAAACACTTCAAGTCCTAAACGAATTCAGAGACGAACCTCACACCTCAGTGGAACGACGAAGAGTGGGGTTCACGCAGTATCATTTTGTTAACGCGTTCCGCACCAGGAGTTAAAATGAATAAGAGTCTTTATGCTAATAAATCTTTATTGATGTAAACCTGGCCGCATTCTTGGGTCATTCATCAAAAGAAAAGAAAGAATTCACTACAAGTACAAAGCTATACAAACTGTACACGGCTAATGCTCTCCTGCAATGCCGATGCTGGTGTGCTGCTGACGCTGTCGTGTAATGCTGATGCGAGCTGCGTGCTTTTCATTGCATCCTTACCTGGCAATTTATACATAGAAATTGAAAAGGAAGAGGACCCAGGTGTAAATTTAAAAAAACAATCCCAACCCAATCACAGTAATGTTGCTGATTAAAATTTGAATAAATCATATTGTTGTACCGACAATTCTGTTTTCAGGTGCCTTGTTTCTCCGAGTAACTGTGTGTTGGCATAGACTTAACAATCAGTCACAATTGGTGGTAGATTTCCATCAAAACGGACTCATACCCCCTGGCCCAGAGATCGCTCCGAGTGGTCTCTCGTCTGTGGAACGATCTTAGTTTGGGGGAATTGTTGTCACCACAAATGGTGTCTGACTTGACCCTATTGAACTTAGGTTGAGCCCGGGAAACCCGCCACACTACTGAGATGCTAAGCGACAGCAAACCCACTGGTCCCCTTCCAATTACAGCGCGGTTCTGAGCAAGCACACACAAAACAAAAGCCCTACCGCCAAAAGGTCAGGAAAAAATCAATTCAATAAACAACAGCACATTACATAGAAATAAATCGTCAGGCAATACACACAATCACACATTATAATTTAAACAGAGGTTTTCAGTGCCCTCTGAAAGTCTTCAGAGGGCTCTATCCATGGAGGTAGAATCTATCTACCTGGATAACTATACACGGGAAGCACGTGGTATCTGGAGAAGACCCATGGTCCTAGATCTGAAAGAGGAGTGGGATGAAACATATGGAGTTAGGAGATCATTTTATGTAACCAGGAGCCATGTTATTGAGTGATTTGTAAACGGTTAAGAGTACCTTGAAAATGATAAGTTTCCTGACTGGGAGCCAATGTAGATCCATCAGAATGGGTTGAATATGTTCATGTTTACTTGCTCGGACAACACGTCTTGCAACTGTATTTTAGACGACTTCGTGATTTGATAGCCCGTGTAACAGTCTAGTCTAGAAGAAACAAAAATCTCTCCGTCGTATCACAATTCAAAAAACTGCATAACTTGTAGTCTTTTTTATTTGACTTGAAATGAGTGAACAATAAACATGATAATCCAGGATATATGCTATTTTCTCTTTTACGACATGATAACATAAGAGCTAACGTTTTGCGCAAATATATAATATAGTATTAATATTAGATGGCTGCAGAACAACAATATCAGTCATATTGCACCAGGAACATTTGATGGTCTACAAAAGCTTTCTGGATTTACGTTTGACAGCGAAACAAACTAGATAAAGTATGAACTTCATGTTTACTGAAGGAAATTGTTGTAGGACTATACATTGTTGTATACATTTTCACAATTTGTTACGATATGACACAACACAATCAGAAACATGGTTACAGATCAGTAGCTGAATGTATATCTGGATTTAACAACACATCATGTTTATAAAATGCATTGTATATACATTTAATACAATAATAAGAACATGTGGAACATTTATTTTCTAATAATTTAAGTATTGTCCCACACTGTAACACTTAAAGTCATTACAGTATGTCACACTTGTCAATGGAAGACAGTACATTTTGTTTCGATGTCGTTGCAGTCAAAGTATTAATGAACTACAGGCAGAATACTTTCTCATAGTATTTGACCGATCAGTATATTTCACCAAGTACCGGTATGCCTTTAGGACAAATCTAAGAACATTTGTGAAAATAACAAAATAAACGGGCTTTAATTAAATGTCTAACCGTACTTTTTCCCCCTTATTAGATCTCTGCAGAACAACAAAATTAGTGAACTTGCGAACGGAGCATTTGATGGTCTACTACGGCTCCAAGAATTGTAAGTTGTAATGTCATGAATTTCAGTCACACATAGCATCAAGCCACCGATTTATCTTTACTTAAGTTACGTCTGACGACAATTTTTATTTGTTACTTTATTTGCCACCGAACATTCAATTGTTTTGTATATTTTGTTTATAATTATTATTATTTTTTGAGATGCAAAAACAATCTGTGAAAATTGTAGCTCATAATGCTGCGTCTCTAAAAGGACATAAGACAAACAAATGCATAAAACCAGCAAAAATACTCGTTTATCTTCGAAACAAAAGTAATAAGATTCTGTTTGCAATCCAAATAATTCCATGCATTTTCACTAATTTCTTGTTAACGACACGGTGTAATTTTCACAGTTTTTATTTCTTTATGCAAAACATCTTGAATCAAAATAATTATCTTTGCCTTTGTGCGGTATGCATATGAGGAATACATTGCTTCATCAAAAGTGATTTGCTTGCACCCCGAACACCCGCCCCCTTCGGTGTATTTCGTTTTCAAATAATTTGCAGTTCGTCCCACCATGTAATACTTGAATGGTTATATGGCAATTAGTTGTGTTGTTTTTAATTATGATTGAAGTATCTCCTCTCAAAAGGTCTACATTGATGAATGATTCCAATGTATAATGGTTAGTGACATATTTTAAACTCTATTTAGTTTTTCAACATATCAGTTATTTGAACATTTAATGGTCTACAAAATCTCTAATTCTTGTAATTTCATTTAAGCAAGAACCAAAATTAAAATGAGTACGAAGTATTTTATTGCCGATCAACAATAATCTGAAATATTGCTTAATGTATATCTCGATTTGATCTTTTTCCAAAATAATTTACAATACGTCCTATAGGTCTATCACACTTGTTATTAGAGGGTAGTACATGTATGCCACCGAACCTTGTTTATAGATGCACTCAAAGAGAATTGACTGTATTTTTTCTATGATGCACTTAATTGTTTACTAATTATATAAGCTTTAATGCACAATGCAAATTATTTCTAAAATGATTAAACCTCAATCATGATTATTAATAGAGTGTTGGTGGAAGTATATTTAATAATACAACTCATATACAGACTTGATCTCAAGCTTACGTTACGTGTGTACAAAATGACAATGTTCATGTGAATATAGGAAGGATGAGGTTCTTTGAACCAAGTTTGATTGAAATTATATATATGTGACCCTAGTCTGATATGGGTCGTAATATTTAGGATCGGACAGCGGCTCTCTACTTTCTGGATAAAAATATGGTTTATTCTGCAAAATGCAGAACATAAGAAGGCAAAGAAGAGAACGGTAGGATAATATAGTCTTTGTCTTCGGTCAACATTGTATCATCCGTTATTTACACAATTACAATATTTATCAAATGTATAAATACAAACAGTAAGATAAAGTGAACGAATGAATGTTCATCTTATCCGTCAAGGTATCAGTCAAGTTATTGTGTTTGATTATTAAATGGAATTATAACAGTAGTAATTCAGGTGATAATTCAGTAATAACTTTGGTTTTATAACTTTGGCGTTATAAAAGGACGAGCTAGTCCTAGTGAAAATGGTGACCATTATGTATAATACTAACCACAAATAATCTAAAAGGCTCATAAACAGCGAGGACAGGGGGTATATGAAAGATGGTGCGATCTACGGCTAAAACGGTGACGAAATGTATATTAAATGCAACGTGAAACTCCATACAATTAAAGCCCCGGCCTTAGTCTATAGTATAAACACGTTGACAACATTCTTGATCAACTTACAACTTTAGGATTATTTACAGAGATTTATTGACCTCGAGGAACAATATTAAACATAAATACAACAAGAATCAACGAATACATAACATATGGTTTAAAATGAACAAAATTGTATTACTTTCTATGGACTGCAGATTTGTACCTGTAAATGTAGAACATTAAAAATAAGGAGAGAACAGTAAAATGCTCTATCGTCTTCGGCCAACTATTTTGAATGACCCGATTTACGCCCGCTGCCTACGACGTGTGTGATTGATCGCTCACGATTTTTTTTCTGCAGTGCACTTAGTTTACTATATACATTTGTATACTAAAAATGAATTTTTGAACTCATAATATATCAATACTCAATCTTTATATGCTTTTTCTTAACAGAGTAATTTTACTGCGACTTTCTTCAAACTACGATTGAAAATTACCAGTGGTGAATCAATCTTCTCTTTCAAATAACCAGTTTTCTTGAAGGTTATCTTCCCGGTGAATATCAAGTGAAAGAACATCATGATTATCATTTATACTTTAATCCAAGGATAATATATCAAATGGGTTTCAACTAGGCTGCCACGATTGAGGATCAAATCCTCGAATCTTCCATTGACCATAATTATTATAAACGAGTGGTCTTTAATGGGCGCTGTAGTTCAGTCATGTAGCAACTTCGTCGATTTGTGTTTGAAAGTTGGGAAGTCGCTCCTTCCGTCACAGACCAAGCAGCCTCCTAGCCCCGTATGTACTAGCCCAGATAGCTTAGCTCTGGCCAACGTGCTTACCTTCACAACTGATGATCTACCTGCTTCTCAATCCAACATTAGACCTGTGTATGATGAGCAAAAAGACATCAGAGTCAACAACATACTTAGTGCATTTGACAAATGTGAATCAGCCAATGGCCTCCAAAATACCTGGAAGATTATTAAACAGATCTCTGGTAAGCGTTCAAACACGGTATTTATACAAGGTGAAGATCAGCTGGCCTCTTCATATAATACCACCAACGTTCCTATTACAATTGACCCTATCTTCGAAACCAACCCGAACATCTCCACTGGCAAATTCTCGCAAGCTGAGGTTAACACGGCTATCAAGCAAATGAAACTTGGCAAGAATCTTGGTATGGACAGCATCCCTATCGACACTTATGCGCTTTTGTAACGCAACCCTGGAAGGAAATCGCCCACTGGAATGAGGCATCTCCAGCATTGTTCCTGTGCCGGAAAAGGGCAACCTGACCATCTAGTGACGCAGAGACAAGCAAAATGTTTGAATTTAGGGAAACATAATTTGAACTAAAATAAAAGGTAAACACTAATTGTGATGTAGTGTTTATTTTGGCATAGTTATGTAGTTTATGTTCATTTGTAAATTATCTGTTTAACGGAAAAAATAACATTGGCGTTTGAAAATCGACTGAAACTTTCTCTACATAGGCTGCTCTCTTTGGGGTGCATTTTACAAATACCTGGCCATCACTGGTCTGGGAAGCTCTTACCTGCGAACTATTAACATTTGAACGCCTAACTCAGCTCAAAGTCAAGTCGTCAGTAAAGATGACGTCATGTCAGCCCAGGCCAATGAATTTGTCTGCACGCTTGTTCAGTCATCACCTTGTGCATAGTTTAATGCCGTGGATGATTTTTTTTTATCTCAGTAGTATTTTTCATACACGAAAACAATTATTTATTTCAAAAATTTATGTCAAAAGCGGGCCAGGGGCCGCTCTCTTCCAGCTCCCCCCCCCCCTCCAGCTACATGTACGTTACTGGTTGAAGCAATATTAACGGGCAGTTTTACTAATAGAAATAATCCAATGAATTAGGCTATAACTTTTCGAATTTAAATTATATCGGTAAGTAATATAATATTATTATTTTCTTCTCCTTGCTTTTTATTTATTTTCTCCCAATAGCACAAATTTCCGATTTTTTTTCCAAAAGTCCAGCCGGGGAGGGGCGCCGCCCTTGCCCGTCTCCTCTTTAGCTAAGCCACTGTGACCATTCCAGACAATTTACCGCGGAATCAGACTCACTCAAACTGCCGTAAAAATATATAACCGTCTCCTGCTAATTCGCATTGTCCCGAGTGGGAAAAGATCCTCCGTCCCAACCAGAACAGCTTTCGGCCTCCGAGGTTAACTAGGCCTACCCCCTTTTTAATTCAAGATGGTGGCTTTGGCCCTACTTAGTATTTAACCAAAAACAAGTAATATTATATTAAAAATATAGTAATAAATGGAACAAAAACAATGTTTAGGGTGATCATAAAGTCAAATAATTGGTGAAAATGGTCCAAAATGACGGTCACTGTGAAATCCAAAATGGCGGCCAAAGATGCTAATAAAAACAATAAGAACCCAATATTTTTGCCCCTGGAATGATACCAAGTTGCCGGGAAGGTTATAACAAAAATTTTACAAATTAAAAAAAAAATACATTTTCAAAACACTTAAAATGGCCGCGCCTTTCAATTTCAAGATGGTCTTTGCCCTAACTATTGTAAAACATAAATAATATCATTTGGAGGCTTTAAGACCCTAATTTTATCATAAAATGTAATACAGCAATGTTTTAGGAGGTAAGAAAGTCCAATAATTGGGAAAATATGTCATAAATGGCGGCCATTTTGAAATCCAAAATGGTGCACGAAGATGCCAATTAAACAAATGATACTGTTTTTGTTCACACGTCAGATAAGTCTCCAAGGACTCTACTGCTTCTTTCTGAGACCTGGCGCGTCAATCTGTGGAACAATACGTCATGAATAACATCAATGATCTTGGAGTACTATGCTATTGTCCAAGATGTAGTGTCTAAATTCCCATTTGACAAGCCATGTTTCTGCTTGTTTCCATCTTGCGAATGACCTTCAGTGCTCTGGTGATATCTACTCATATCAAGATTCAAACCCAAGTTAAAATAATTAGTAGAATGGTTAGCTAACACTGCTAAATGTTGCATGTTCATTTTATTACATTAATGTACTGTAATATAGGTTTTCCTTGATAAACCACGGCTGAGATTTCCCCGGTCATATCCCAATCAATCTCCTCATAATGTGGCCCATTTTATTTCATCATTATTTTGTTTTTGAGAACGCGCACACTAAGGCCCGTATATGAAACAGTTTGATGACAATATCTTATGTTTTCTTAAGACCGATTAGCGCTATGTGATCGGTTTTCGTTGTGTTAGTCACTACGTTTTATATTTTAAGTTTGAATATTTCCTTGATTGTACCTTTAATGCTTGACTCTAGGTTAACGTTGTAGGTAGGTAGGTTTAATTTTGATGTCAAACTGAATGAATGTATTTGTACACGTATAGTTCTCCTGCCAAGTTGACGAGTCCATTTAAGTTTCTAGAACTTTTTTTCAGTAATTAAACTTGCGTGGGAAAGGTTGTTCAACTTTCGTTCCACAATGAAACGTAGTGTAGATGTTTCTGTAACTTTCTTCAAGTGATGACGTAATGTATAATAGGTTTTTCTTGAAAAGATTAATTGTACACGTTTAGCTTTGTCACGATAGTTCCACTAAATTCTCTGTTTTTTGTAGAAAGTAAGAGTTAGTTGGGCATTTCTCGTTTCACCTAGATAGATAATCAATAATCGATATCTGTCAATCGTGACGTTCGTCCAATGCCGTGCACTGAGATAAGATCACTCACATCAGGTGCTTTAAAAAGATCAAAGGTGATATGATGACTCGGTGTGTGTTAGAGTGGGAGAACGAAATCCGTTTGTTGAGAGTGAAGACATGAGAGTTGAGAGGGTGCTTGATGACCAGGATGAACGACTAGCAACCTTAAACTCAGGGGGTGGAGTTAACAATCAAGATTCAGTAAATCTGTACCGACTTGTCCCGATCTCGGCCCTTTGGCAAAATTCTGCGCCAAAGCTGCAGCCACCGACAACAAAATCTGTCCAGATCGCAGCAACCCTCAACCAAGCAAGACACCCAACTGGAACATTTGTAGCGTTCCTGAGATACGAGTAGCCCTTTACCCTGCTGTGAAAAACGACAAAGTTACCGAGGCATCCAGTCATCGTGATCAGATGTCACTATAGACGCCTGTCGTAACTATAGACGCCTGCAGTACAGTGTGTCTCAAATAAATGCAAACAAAATTTAACGGAATGCCAGACGTAGAATGAGTAACCAGCATAGATAATATAGGTATGGTTTGAAAGATACACCTTTCCACTTTAAAATGAGACATCAAACGTCCAAATCTGATAATTTGTGACAGAGTTATGAGTACTTTTCCAAGAGAGGTCAAATTGACGATGGGACCAAGTTTTTAAATGTAGTGATAATCGATTTTGTTTAGATGTGCAAGTGTTGCAATGTGGATGAACTGTTGATGGTTACATCCCTTCCCCTCAACATGCCCTCCCTCTCGCTCGATACACAGGCGACATCGTCTCTCCATGTCTCCCATCGCTCTCCTAACAACATCTGGAGTATGCCGCAGGACGTCAATCTCAGCTGTTATTCTGTCACGGGGAGTCTGCAGGTCCGGAGGGAGAGTCGTGTACACCTTGGATTTCAAGTATTCCCAGAGGTAGAAATCACACGGGGTGAGGTCTGCAGATCTTGGTGGTCATTCATGCACATGATTCAACGCTATGACACGGTCTCCGAACGCTTCATGAAGGCGGTCTCGGACAGCCAGTAGACGATGAGCCGGAGCGCATTCTTGAGCCCACCACAGGCGCCTAAACACACCTCGCTCCTGAACCTCGAAATGTTCCTCAAGGATGGGGATGACATCATCATTCAACATCTCAAGGTAACACCGGCCGTTGAGGTTGCCCTGAAAAAACACCGGTCCGACGATGAAGGCCACTGCCGCAGAGGCCAATCCAGACACTCACTTTCTCACGTTGGAAGTTGTGCTCGTAATTGAAGGGAGGTGGATGTTGTTTGGGGGCGTACTCTCGAACATTGCGTGAGTTGACTTTTCCGTCAAGAGAAAATCCAGCTTCATCGCCAATGACGAGATGATGGACGAATCGTACATCTGCCTGCAGCTGGTCGACGATCCACTGACAAAAATTCAACCGTCTTGGCAAATCCGGCGGTAGCAGCCGATGTCGCACGCGCATTTGGTAGGGGTGCATGCCCAGGTCTGACCAGCCGAGTGAAGTGATTGAACGTGGCATGTGGTAGGCCCAGTCCATTCCGTCTCGCACTGACATGCGGGTTGGCATCCAGCTGCGCCTCCACCAATTTGATGTTTTCCGCCGACCTCCCAGTCCGATGTCGCCCGGAACGCCCTCGATTGAGATTGAGGCTGGTACCCTCCCTCCACTACTTTCGCAGGTTTCTCCAGATAGTGCTGGCTGCAGGTGGATCTCGATCTGGGAATCGCTGCATAAATGCATCGATAACACCATTTACTCTTCCAGTACGGATGTACTCCGTGACACAAAAACTCTCTGCTCGGTAGTTAGCTGAACACCAACCATGATCAATGTTTGACGAAAAATGAATTGACAGTACACCGTTAATTAAGCACATTACATAATACTCTAAAAAAACTGTTTAGCAATTATCCACACAGAGGCAATTAGGCTACATTTGTCCCAATGCCTAAAATTGAAAACTTGGTCCCATCGTCAATTTGACCTCTCTTGGAAAAGTACTCATAACTCTGTCAAAAAGTATCAGATTTGGACGTTTCATGTCTCATTTTAAAGTGGAAAGGTGTATCTTTCAAACCATACCTATATTATCTATGCTGGTTACTCATTCTATGTCTGGCATTCCGTTAAATTTTGTTTGCATTTTTTTTAGACACACTGTATAGTAACAAGAAAGAATGTAAAGTAGCCTGTATTATGTAATACCAAAAAGCTTAACGCATTCCTGGGATACCATCACAACAGAGTGAGGTCTGGAAACTTGAAAAGAATAGCTTAGTACATTTATCACAGTAACCAAGGAAAATATAATAGAGCCAATAAGAATATACTCGAAATGGGACCTTGTAAGAAACTTATTTAAGAACGTAATTTCATCTTAAAAATCAAAACAATAAATAATACCCCATAAAGATTAAGCTTATTAATTGATTGATTTATTTGCGCACTTTCTGTGACAAATAGGGTGATTATTGTTTGTGTAGTATTATTCCCTTCTTATTCAAAATTGTAAATTGTGTAAATAGTATAACATAGTGTTCATGGAAGTATGAGAATTGTGTCCATGTTTTTCTTCATTTGTGTTTGCGTTTGGAAGTGATTCTATTGGACCGGGCTCACTACTATTCGAAGAAAATTTTTTTAAATTCAGAGTTTGGTGGTGACAAGCTTTTGTCTTGTATTGGAGTATCTTGCTGTACTGCACTCTTCACTTTCTTTAGTCTCCTGATGAGCAAACTAGTCGACATGTTGAGAACAAACCAACCGGCTCTTTCTTCCAAGAAGCGATTATTACATGATGTACCCGAAAGAACTCAATAACATACAAACATCATGTTCACCAAACGAAATTGTTGTATACATTTTTACAATTTGTTTCAATATACGACACAATACAATCAGAAACATGTTTATAGATCAGTTATACATCTGGATTTAACCACACATCATGCTTATATAATAGATTGCATGATAAGAACATGTGGGAACATGTATTTACTAATAATTAAAATATTGTCACACACTGTGTATCACTCAATAGAGGGAACATTGCCACTGAACATTTTTATATCGATGCACTCAAGTGTTGTTTACCGAATTATTTATTTGTTTCTCTAAAATAATTTCTTTGCAATGACAATGTTTTTACAAAATTTATTATTTTGACATCTGACGGTGAAACAAATTGAAAAGAAGTATGGAATTCATGTTTGCCAATTGATTATTTGTTTGTATTGTCACATTTGTTTTTCTCATTAACACCGTACCACAACGTAATGAGCTAAACATTGCGTTATTTATAATATCTTGTCTTTAGTTTGGCAATTGGTATATATTTTGTTTAAATAAAGTTTATTCGGCACAATATGTCACACATGTCTGTGGAGGGCATTGCATTTTATTTTAATGCAGTCAAGTAGTAATGAACTGCAGGCAGAATAATTTAATCACAGTATTTGACCGATCACTAATATTTCACCGGTATGCCTTTCAGAAAATCTAAGGAAATTGGTGAAAATAACAAAGTCAACAGGCTTTAATTAAATGTCTAACACTACTTTGTTTTCCCTTCATAGACATCTGCAGAACAACACAATCAGTGAACTTGCAGCAGGAACATTTGATGGTCTACGAAACCTCCGAGTTTTGTAAGTTTTATTTCAATCACATAGCATCAAGTGAGCAATTTCTCTTTACTTAAGTTATGTTTGACGGGAAAAAAAATTAAAAAATAAATAAAATAAAAAGCTAAAAAGCTAAAAATAAGATAAAAAAGAACATTTATGTTTGCCGATCGAAATATATGTACGCACTCGTCTGTGTATACGGGAAGTACACCACTGAACATTTTTAATATTGAGGCAGTCAATTATTTCATTTATTTATTTATTCTATTTTTGTTTCTAAACGCAGAAAACAATCTGAGAAAATTGTAACTCATTACGCTGTGTCATTAAAATGACAATAGAAAATGCATAAAACAAGCCACAATTTCATTTAGACTGTGATTTACGTTTGGCGTTGAAACAAAAATACGAAGATCGTTTTTGCCTACTCTATCGAAATAGTTGTATGCATTTGTCATACATTTCATTTTAACGGCACATCGTTATGAGCTACAATTTTATCAGATTTTTTTATTTCTTTTATTTTTTTTAAATTTTATTTATTTAATTTAATTTAATTGTTTTTCTTTCAAAAAGACAATTATATCATTAGAAGTCTCTTCATACAAAAGGGATGTATTCGCACCCGAACACCCCTGCCCATTCAGTGACACAGACAAATAAATATTTTCGTTTCAAAATAATTTGAAATTCGTCCCACCATGTAATATACTGATACTTGGTGGTTTGCATTGGAAGGATTTTTGTTTTTAATTTTGAGTATAGTATATCAAAGTTATTTTTAACTTTAATTTCACTCAAAAGGTCTACATTGATGGATATTACCAATGTATAATGGTTTAGTGCGATATTTTAAACAGCTATTTCCCAATATATCAGTTATTTAAAGAACATTTGATGGTCTAGAGAAACTCATTAATTTCATTCAGCAGCCAGCAACAAATTCTTCTAATTGAATTAACGTCTGATTGCGACACATTACGACTCTTATTAAACTGTAATACCGCGACACTTGACAATAGGGGGCAGTATGCTACCGAAACTTGTTGTATATCGATGCACTCAAAATAAAAGTACCGTGTTCTTTCTCTATGATGCACTCAAGTGATTACCATTATATATATGCTTTAAGCCCCAGTCACACAGTCACGATTTTTGCCCCGAATTCCCACGAGTTGGATAATCGGGGATATCCGTGGTATATCTGTGGTGAGACCCTAATGGCAACGTGGTAATTTTTGAGTAATCTTGAGTGTTCTTGGAACATCTTGATAGCCTCCCGATAGTTTTGGACATGTTTAAAACCATCGTGAGTCACCCATGATTTTTTGAATTCTTGGGGCATTCTTACACCAGTCGTGAGGCGATCGTGAATAGCCGTACGGGCACCGTAGACAAGGTTGGGATACTCGGGGATATTCTTGGAGTAATCGTGCCACCTGGCAGAAGTTCAACTTGTAGTTGTTGAAAAGTTGATGTACACCCGTCGAGGTGCAGAAGCGGAATGTAATCTTGGCTGACCGGTAGGCCTTCTTATTGCAGTCTTGCGGACGTCGGGTAAACCGTAACGCTGTCGTGAGAAGTCGTGCTGTAGTCATGGTAATTCGTGACGCATTCGGGATAAACCGTTACGCTGTCGAGAAAAGTCGTACTACACTCGTGTTAATTCGTTGGGCATTCGGGATAAATCGGCTTGGATAACGTACTGTATTCTTAGCATTGACTTACAACAGTCATGAGTACTCGTGAGGGGATCGCAAGTGAAGCCGATTCATGCTGATTGTTGCTAATATTCGGGAGCAACCGTGGCGCTATAGGATCTGCGCTATTCGTGGGAATTTGGGGCAAAAATCGTGAATGTGTGACTGGGGCTTTAATATGACATGTTTAACCCAACATCGTCTTCTAATCTTACATGGATGGACCACAACACTATCAGTAACATTTGATGGTCTACAACAGCTTACCAACTACATTTAGTTTTAAATGAATTTCACCAAATATGGATTCAGAGTTAACATGCTCACACAGAAAAACATAAATGCCATAATATTTCATTCTCACTCACTAAAGTATACAGTTTATGTTGCATCCGTCATTACTACTCAGTGGTCCGTAACCAGTGACATTGGCTAAACAATCTTAACAGTTATCGAACTATTGATTATATTCCTAAGTTACAAATGAACTTCGATATTGTGGTTTTCACCTTAATTAAATATTCATCATATTCTTCAACAGTCATTTTTGCTATTTTCCTCACTTTAAAATAAGGTCATTTATTGTGAGTCAAAGCATAGAGCAAGAACATAGATCAACTGAATACTACAGAGGGCGCTTCAATATTCCAGTGTAAAATGGCACGATTAACCCAATACTGTATACCAAAATAATTCCAATGTGTTAAAATACATCTGATTGGTCTATCAAGTAATTATTTCAAGGATAAGTATTGTCTAACTTTCTAGTGTAGTCGACCGTTAACCGTAGTGAGATAATATCGAAATTGCAACCGTCAACATGGAAGACTCAGTCGCGTAGCGGTTAAGAAATGCGATGTTTTTTTAAACACCTTGTCACACTGCTACAGTCCTTGAGGTTCATATTTTTACCGGCTTCATTTACTGCATATGTTAGCCGATCGAATAATGCGTGATCTTTCATAAAGTGCTGTATCGTCCGCATATCTGAAGCTTGAGATGTATATTACATGCTATACTGGTCCACACCAGCATCCCTCATTGCTTGTTCTGTGTAAGCAACAAATAAGTGTGGTGATGTGATACAGTCTTGCATTATCCCGTTTTCTATGCTGAATTCCTCAGTATTTTCACTATTCCATCGGGTTGTGGTTCTCTAGTTTACATACTGTAAGCATACTGTAAGGACTGTAGCAGTGTGACAAGGTGTTTTGGAAAACAATTTCTGTCATTGCAGTAAAAAGCTTGGTGTGGATAACCGAGTCAAAACCTTTTGAATCGCCAATGAACAAGATGAACGCTTCATCATTATCTATCTAGGCATACTATCTTATCTCTAGTACCCCCTGCCTTTCTTGTAAGCAGACTGTTTTTCTGGATTTCTTGTAAGTTTTGCTTCTAAGTGGTGTTTAATGGTCATCAAAAGAACCTTGCTGGTATTGCTGATGAGCAGACTTGTATGACTTGTGACTTGGACTGGAGTCCGACTCGAGTCACTAATAATTATTGGTGACTCGGACTCGGACTCCAGTCACCATGGACAATGACTCGGACTCGGACTCGACCCTTCGGACTCAACCCTTCGGACTCGTGACTCAGACTTGATGCTTGTGTCTCGGACACAATGCCCAATGTTCAGAACTTTAAAGGTTAACAAAATAACGATTTTTCTTGCAACATATTTTTATTCTGTTAAGTGCATGACTTTCTAATTGAGTGCCATCTATTGGCAAAGTAACAGCTGAACTCGCCGATTCTGTTTAGAAATTAAGGCATTGCCTATATTTTGTTTCGTGTGATTGCTTTGTCCACGACAACAAAAAGAGTCCCATCTCTTTAAATGCATGTATGAGGAATATTGTTTCCATGGTCTTGCTTCTCTACGAAGCGACAATTATGTCAGTGGCCTGGGTCAAAATTACCGTCTCCAGCAGACATTCCCCAATAAATGGCAAGCT
Organism: Zoroaster sp. YZ-2022; assembly: GCA_029582265.1. Classification (NCBI taxonomy): domain Eukaryota; kingdom Metazoa; phylum Echinodermata; class Asteroidea; order Forcipulatida; family Zoroasteridae; genus Zoroaster; species Zoroaster sp. YZ-2022. The sequence continues at coordinate 16,938,515 of CM055832.1, read as the reverse complement.
AGAAGAGACATCTTTGGATGAAATGGGTGTACTGCAACTCTAGAGGCGCCATGGAGGATGGGATTAGCACTGGTTCTTTCTTCGGTGTGCATTAATCATGTGTACCAACATTGAGTAGGTCAATTGGGGACTATCAGAAGCCCTTCTGCCTGGTCGTTCATGATCTTCTGGAGGACTCATCCGATTAAGCTGAAAGGTGCAAAAACCTAAAACTTATAAATCTCCCAAGAAAGCATCAATGCAACTATGGCAATTGCTTCTGGGTCAGGTCTCCATGATATACGGCTTCATCTGGTAATTTAATCTTGGTGCATATAAATCAATATCGGGTTCAATAAACTTAACGCTTCGTTGCATAAAAATATATGACTTGAGCATCCATTCTCCATCGATGTTTATATTTGTTGACTTAATATCTGCCGCTATAACGTTATATTTCCCATGAATATATGCTGCACTGACCCACATTTGATTCTTTTTAGCCCACATCCATATATACAGCGTTAGTTGATCACAGCTAACTGAGTATATTCTATTCATATTATTGATGTATGCAACAGCTGTAGTGTTGTCAAGATACAAACGTACACGGTAAAATTGTCCTTGTTTGCAGAATGATTTTAAAGCAAAGAAAGCTGCCCATAATTCCAAGTAATTAATGTGATCTTGGGATTCTTGAAGTGTCCAATGACCTCTTGCCCGCATACCAGTATTCTTATAGACTGCTCCTTATCCTGTGTGGGAAGCATCTGAACAAATTGTCACATTTGGTTATGTATTAATTATATGAACATATCTAGTGGCTTGGTAGGATTCAATGTTTTCAATATACCAGGTGAGGTCCTTTAATACATATTATGACAAACCCATTCGAGTGTCATATTTACTGTCATTTTCTTGCAATTCCCGTATTTTGTCTTCTTCGACATACCGGTAAAATAACTGACCGAATATTACGCCCGGAAAACTTGATAATATCATGCTAATAACTTGAGCCACTTCTCGAATTAGCGCTGTCTTTTTCGCTATCAATGATTTACAAAAAGTCATTCATTTTAGAAATTTGTGTGAAGTCAAATTGACTTACATCTTTCGTGAACTAAGCACACAAATCCCAGAAAGTTTATCGTTTGCGTGGGAACGATTTTTTGGATCATGAACTATAAACCCCGCTTGGGTCATAAGTTGTGTTCTTGCCTTAACATTTTTGCAACATTCATAAAATGTTTCTCCATGTAATAAAGAATCATAAATATATGGCACTGATTGCAATTTCCCAATTAAACTGATTGTAATCCTTGGCATCTCAGGGCTCCATATATAGGTTTTAATGCACAGGCATCAATTCCAGGGGATGGGAGGGGGGGGGGGGAGATATATCCACCACTTTTTGTCACGAGGGATCACCCCCCATAATTTGTCTCACATTGGGGCCACAAGAAACCAAAAGAATAAGCGTGCCAAGAATGCATGCTCGTATTAGAATAATATTTAAAGTTTACAAAGTACGCGCAACCGCGTGCCGTGACCCGCTTCATCGAAATAAGGAATGTCCCCCAAATTTCACATTTTGAAATATGAATATCAACTTAAAAAGAATTTAATGGACTTTCTGATGATGCCAAACATTCATTTTTGGTTTGTTTCATTCCTGTGTTAGGATGTGATAAATTGATAATCTAATAATGCAGTCATGAACGTTTTGTGAACTTTCGAAGTCCATTACACGGAAACATATGTTCGGGGACATTCCTCATTTCGATGGAGCGGGTCATGGTACATTATACAAATATAACATGTTTGAGGGTGGACAGTCGATATTAGCTCCCCGAGGTATTGGAAGTTGAGAAACTAGTTCCCGAGGCGAAGCCGAGGGAACTAGTTTCTCAACTTCCAATACCGAGGGGAGCTAATATCGACTGTCCACCCGAAATAAACCATGTTATATTTGTTTTACTATACCTCATACATATTCACAATATTCTCTAGTTCGGCATCATTGAGCTTGGTAAATTAAAACGCGACATTTACGACATTTACGTGTGCCGCCCGAGCTACATACCAAAGATCGTATAGCGGCGCTATACGATCTTTGGTACGTAGCTCGGGCGATGTTCGCGCGTGCGTACTACTGTTCCCCGCTGGCATGTTCCCGGATGCGGGGAACAGATCGTTGGGACTATTTCCCCGCCGGGACTGTTCCCCGATGCGACAGTCTACTACGCACTACTGCGCATGCGTATTTACCCTGTGCGTGAATACTCGCGGGCGCTTGGGAAATAGCAAAAATAGCATCTGGCACGTGATGGTGAATGGACCAGTGAGAATTCGGCTCTCGATCATGAATATGTATGAGGTATAGTAACAGATGGTTACTCACGATTTTTTGGTTTAATTTTAATGTGAAACTGTCCATAGCCGATGATGGTATCAATTTGATAACATCTCTTCTTGAAAACTGAATAAAGGTGCAGTACGATTTACGAAAGGGTAACATTTTCAAAATTCCCCATTAGAATGAATTAAAAAAATTGCATTTTTCTTTTTTTCGTAAAGGAAACAAAATTATAATCTGAAACTTTCACATGATGGTTGTTTAGTGCATTTGTTGATTCAAGGAGAGGAAGCATACTAGTAGCAGCAGTTTTGTCAATAGATAAATGATGTATCTTATCTTAAAATGATTTGTTTATCTTATGTAGAATGTATGTATATTATGTGATCACAGTTTATAAGAACCAAAACATATCTATATAAACAAAGTTGTGAAATTTTCAGCTATTTTATTGTACAGTTTTCAAGAAAATAGCGATAATTTAATTCAGTTAATTTGTATTTATTGTAATGTGAACATTATCTTCCGACCAGGGATAACTTTCAGTTGTATAACATATTACAACATAAGGCTGTGAATAACTGCTCAGAAATGTTAATTGTAGTACCATTATTTTCATTCATCTAGGTGAGCTTTCGAATTTTAAGTCATCAAAAACTTTTCAGAAAATTACTAATGCTATACCGGTACACAGCCTTTTAATCGGTGCTGTTTGCATTGGTGTGTTACAAACTCAATACTGAGTCCTTGTACAATATTCAAAATGTTTGGATCAGAAGTGAGATCATTCTGATCTCAGTTATCATAAGTTCGATTGAATCCAATTTAGTAATTCTTTACTTCTAATTCAATGCTCAATATTATTATTCTCTTTAATTTCGTAATTTTTTTTCATCACGATTCAGTTCATTTTACATGTTTGATGCAGTATATTTCGTTCTTCAGCATTTATACATAAATCTCCTTCTTCCTTTATACCAAGTGTACTTCCTATGATCCTGTATGCAAACTTATTAAGTAAGATTTGTAGTTTTTCATGGTAAAAAGGATAAGTAAAGACTGTTTGCCGTGACATCATGTGAAATTCCCAAATTGAGTAGTAATTAGTTCTGAAAAAAACTGGAGGTTACAACTCGACGTTTCGATCAGTATGCTTTGATCGTTTTCAGGAGAATGCCGGACTCTGGGAGATGCTTCTGATTAACTTAAGTAACTTAGTAAGAATCTCTTGCTTATTCCACAAGGATTGTAGGGTGTACTCTTCAATTCAATATCTCAATATTTATTTGCCTACACCCAGTGGTAGCTATGGTCAGTGGTAGTCCTCACTCTGCCCTGGTAGTTACGCTTGAGCGCATATACCCATTGACTGGACTGATCTCTAATGTACCATGCCCCGGCTCGATTTCGTAGTCTTTGTTAGAAGACGTTCCAAGTCATCATTACGACCATCTATAATACCATTTTGCCATTAAACCGGTCGGGGACTATGCACAGTCAACAGGGAGCCTGCGAGACCGCTCTCTCCCCTCAGCTTCTCCAACAAATCTCGTGATCTCTCTTCACTACTGAAAAGGTCTGACCTTCTCTCCTTCTGAGTCATTATCCATCACCCTATCAGCCTTTACCGCAGGCAGTCGTGTAGCAAAATTCGCTATGTATCTTCTTTGCGTTACTCTCGGTGTCAACGAATTATATCCATTCACACCTTCCTATCTAATACGACTGGACTATTTGGCACTTTGTTCCCCCATGGAGGTATCCAATCAAATAAACTGCATTTTGCGGCATCGACTTGACTTACAATTTGTCCCTTCAAAGAGCCGTACCCAGTCATCTCCTCCCTTGTTTCGTCCGATATATTGTCAAATCTAGGACGCGTGCCCAAACGAAACAAGGACAGAAATAAGGACAGAAGCGTGAACAGGATTTCTGTGTTGCGGCTAATTACCTTCGAGATAGAAGGAAAAACTTGCATGTCAGACACGGCAATTGCAAAGCAACATGCGTAATCCTGATTGCATGCAACTGATGATGCAACTAGGTATCCGATCATTTATGTTTATATTAATAAAATTAAAAAATAATAATTAAATTATTAAAGGGCGATTAATTTGGTGAAAATATAATATTACGTTTTCTTTCATGAGTGCTCTTTTTGCTCTGAAAAAAAAAATTAAGAAACGATTCCGTAAAACATTTTTTTTACAAATGTAACCAACAATTTTAATAACCAATTATTTCCAGTTGTATAAAAATATACATTATAAAAAAAACTGTAATTAATATGACAAAGCTAGTCTGATCCAGTGGCAGTTTTTTGTCCACAGAATGAAAAAGATCATTAGCACCCGACACTTTTCAACTAGGAAAAAAGTGTCATCAATTGCACAATTTATTGAGTGATGATGATGATGATGTGATTTATACCAAAGACAGGTTAATATGCCGGACTTTATTGGCAGGCAGTAGCAATCTACTGCCATGTTGATTCTCTAATAGAATACCGGTAGCAACTCCGGTTTCATCAACTTTGTCTGCACCTTATCTGCACTTTATAGTAATTCGTCACAATTCGATGCACAGTCAGGGGGTGGGTTCCGGATTTTCATTTCTTTGTCGCGTCAAAAGTGACCTACTTTTATAGCGCGTAAGTTCGATGACGGCTCTATAAAATTATGTTCTACCCATCGCGTTTGTTGAGTTAGTCTACAATGAATGTTTCGATGGAATCGACGCCACAGATTCTACAATTTCTGCCACCGATCTGACAAGTGTCTTCGGGGATGTCGCTGCCTTCAGCCTTTTTCGTTTGGAAACCGCCACAGACCAGATGTCTGAGGAATTGCGTATACGTTATTTCGATGTCTCGTTTTTGTTCTGCGGTGATTATCCAGTTTTGGATAACGACCTGATAATTATATCCGGTCCAAACAGGAACTTCAATTTCAACGCATTTGTGTTTTTTCTTGTGTGTTTTTGTGTTTTTTGTGTTTGTTTGTTTGTTTGTTTTGTTTTTTGGCCGGCCAGTGAAATAATTATGTGATACATGTATACGCATTTATTGGAACAAGACCAAATTTCCCATACACAAAGTACGAGAGAGGCCTCAAAATCGGCCAAACGTTCATACCTCTATCATTATGTGAAAAGGTAATTTAAAACATAGTACGGTATACTAGAATTCCAAACTATCAAGCATTGTTTTGCTGCAATTGGCCATCGTTTCCCATAGCAGAAATATGAACTACCACCCAGTGTTTATTATTGCTAGCGGAATGACTTGGATTTCGACCAGATGATGAGGCTTTCCCTGAAGATTGGGGTCATCACGATGTGCTTGCTCGAGCTTGATATTTGGGAGAGCAAAATCACCAATTATAAGCTTGCAGAAGGCCCCAAACAGTGCTCATCTTTTTGCTGAGTATTACAATCATATCACTGTGTCTGCTGAAGAGCTCGAAATGTTCTTATTCTGTTGTAAGCTGTTGTTTTATCTAACCAATCTGCTGAATCTAATCTTACAGCTATTGCTTTTGGGGAAAATACCGTTTTGAAAAGAAAATTACCTCAAAAAGAGGGTATAGCGCCCCTAACGGTAACCCATTGCATTTTAATGGAAATAAAGTAAATTCGGGGGAAGTGGCGTAATGTGCCCTTCCACTTCGCTCGTGACCACAGGTAAAATCCAGTACTACATGTACACTCCAATTCATTTTGCTAAATAAACTCCCATAGCAAGCAATGCTAAACACAAAATAATAATACAAAAAATCAGTAAAATAAATACTTAGAAGTCCTAAATGTTTTAAAAACCAAGAGAAATATTGATTGATGTGAAACCTGTTAATTTCTTCTCAATTTATGTGCATATATAGTCTAGACTGATTGTTATTGTGACGTCACACCCCTCGGGTGGAAGCGAGACACGAGTTGGGCTCCCCTCCACAGGGTGCGACGCGGACGGCACTAACCGGAACGTCCCTGAGCGGCTAGGGATGCGTCCGTTGGGATGGAAATATACCGTCCCAGTGTTGGTAACTAATTGATTGGAAAGTAATACCGGATGTGAACTCCTAATGGTCCTTTAACCCCTGAACTGTAGACAAAACGGGTGACACTTAATCAACACACAAAGGAACACAATGGATTCATAGAACCACACCAGTATGCTGATTTATTCATGATCATCAATCTCAACCTAAGCATTAGCTTTCAACAGAGGGCGTCCTTACTTAGATTTGCAGGAGGACTTGCAACGGCAGCAAAAGCAGCGTACCCAACACCAATTTGTGTACCCAGGGTTACCACACGCACATTCACACCAGCCCACGTTAGATCTCGGCGTTATATGTTAGGGATGTCGCCCCTCGCAATAACACATGCGAGAGTTACGGCAACTCACCCTTTTATCGCAAGCTCCTACCAAGGAACTTATACCGCACAACCGTATAACCACCCCTTGACCCAACTCGGCCGTACAGCGCATACACACTGCTTAAATAACCACCTTACACGGTAAAGATGTCTTACCGGTTCATGAATAGATGCCAACTCTGCTAGATCATGCCAGCTCTGTCAGCTTAGACCAACTTTGCCATGCCAACTCTGTCAGCTTAGGCTAGGCCAACTTCACTCTATACGCTGGAAAGCAGCGCCTTATATAGCCGCTCGCCAGCCCTATCCGCAGTGCGCATCTACACGTCATAAGCGCAGTGACTCGCCTTAGCCAATCAGCGCGCACTAGGCGGAGCTTCGCTGCTGCACGCTATACACGCTGTCTTGCTTCGCTGGCTATACAGTGCGTATCAAAAAAAAGGTAATCCGAATTCAGGGGGTTGATATGCCAAGGTTATTTAGTTTGACAATTTACATGTAGTTTACCAAAGAAGAGGAACTCCTCAGCTTTCCATTGATACCTTTATTGACCCATTGCTGTCACACATGACCGAGTACATTGTTATTGAAAATGGCAAATTCAAATCGCATTTTTGCAAGTTTGGGTAATCAGTTCAAGGCAGTCTGAAATGGACGCATCACTTGACTACCTAGTTGATTATCTAAGATTTTTAAGCTGGTGCGGTAATCGTCCGTTACGACATCCTTTTCTTCAAGTTGGGTATTTAAGAAGGGCCTGGGTTTAGGGACAGGTAGTTGGAAAGATGGTACAACTAACGACTGAACAGCGAACTTTCGTGGTTACAACATTTCAGCAAACTCGCGATGCTTTCAGGGAACGTTTCCCAGAACGGGAGCCCCCAGCAGCCAAAACCATCTGGGCGAATGTTAGAAAAATCAAGAGTATGGCACTAGCCTCAACCGCAACAAGGGGAATTCTGGCAGGAGGCGCACAGGGCGATCAGAAGGGAACATTTCAGCAGTAAGGCAGCAACTTTTGGAGCATCCTATGGACACCAGCACAAGGCGAAATGGGCTGGGATTGCCTTCGGCGACATTCAACAGAATCACGAGATTGGACCACCACCAGCATGCATATCGGATTCACATCCGACATCAACTTACGCCAGGAGATTTTGCTAGAAGGCTGGCGTTTGCCAGATGGTTGATAGCCCGTACCGAGAGAGATGTCAATTTTCTGCGGAATCTCGTAATCGGCGACGAAGCTGCTTTCTCCATGAACGGCAAGGTCAATAAACATAATGTTCTTGAATATGCACCAGCAAGACACCCCCAGAATTCAATTTTGAGGTTAACATGAGTCGACAAAAGTGGACTGTTTGGTTAGGACTTTGTGGAAGTGGTCAGCTGATCGGACCGTTTTTCTTTCAAAGGAATGTCAATGGTAACATGTATCTGCAGATGCTCAATGATAACGTTTTACCGCAGCTGCAGGAACACTTTGAGCGACAGGTTCGTGGGGTCATCAGGCAGCTCTGTTTTTTTTTTTTTTTTATGTAAGTCGCCCATCACAAGGCCAAAATGCCACTCAAGGTGAGGGCTAGCAAGAAAATTAGTCAAGTTAAGGGTGGGCCCAAGACGGCGCCCCAGCACATCGCCTTATCGCTGTCCGAGATCGTCTGAGGGAAGTCTTTGGCGAACGAATCATCGCCGTCAACCATGAGGTGGAATGGCCACCAAGATAACCTGACCTCACACCATGTGATTATTTCCTTTGGGGACATTTGAAGAACAAGGTGTTTGCAACTCCTCCCCGTATTCTTGATGAATTGCAGGGCTGTATTCGAAATGAAGTGGATGCTTTACGCAATGTTCTGGCTATAGTGAGACGAGCAGTGCAGGACATGCTCCGTCGCTGCCAGCTTTGTGTCGAAAAGGGAGGTGGACATGTTGAAGGTGTGGGTGCATAAAAGGGCAATGTTAGAAGAGATTCTTCTTGAATAATGTCCAGTCATTCCTAAAGAAAATCTGGTTTATCATACTGACTTTCACTGATTATCCTGCCTTGCACTGATTAGCCAAACTTGCAAAAATGCGATTTGAATTAGTCATTTGCAATAACAATGTACTCGGTCATGTGTGACAGCAATGGGTCAATAAAGGTATCAATGGAAAGCTGAGGAGTTCCTCTTCTTTGGTAAACTACATGTAAATTGTCAAACTAAATAACCTTGGCATATTAACCCCCTGAATTCGGATTACCTTTTTTTTGATACGCACTGTATACATGGCGCACGAAATATACCGCTGTCGCGTTACAAAGCCTCCTGACAGGCCTGGAATGTCCCTATTTCAGAAAAGCCGACTAAATACAAAATTACGCGACAGAGGGTCATGTTTAACTGTAAATAATTACAACAATACACTTTTACAAAAATGCTTAGCAAAGTTATATAACAACTTACAAAAAGTACTTACTCTAATTTTACATCAAAAACCGTTACTGTTTTTATACCAAGATTAACACACTTAGATTTGTTTTAGACAACTGCTTCTCGGGCATTAAAATCAACAATAATTTTTCTTTTCTTAATTACAAAATATACAATCATTGGCTTTTATTATAGTACTGATTCCAACTTTGATCAAGGTGTTACGAGTTATTAAAAATAGAATAATTCTTTAAACTTTTATCAAAAACTAAACATGCATCAAAGGCTAAACAAGGTCGGGCACTATCATGACACAGAATCTAAAGATTCCTAGTGCTCCTTTGACCTGTCCCTAATTTCGCGAACGCGAAAGTACAATCTATGAGTACGTCCTGGTAGTATGTCCTCTCTTTGGTTTCTCGGTGAATCATCACTCCGTCTACCCAAGTACTTGTCTGTATATGCTCCACTATGGTGGCTAGTTTCGGCACTCGTGGTCGCTGTAGGTTTATCCTGGAGGTCGCTGGTGAAGACGGCATGCCGGTCGGACCAGATGGTCCAGCTGAAAAGGGTCTGGCCACAGTTGATGAAGGGGGTGTGGCCACGGCTGACGATGCCGGTGTCGTCATTACTGAAAGATGTGTAGTCATGGCTGAAGACGGGGGTGTCATCATGACTGAAGGAGGGTCCTTGCTGCCTGGGGTGACGACAGATCCTCCTCCTCCTCAATATCGGTCACAACCTCCAATGGGGGCATAGACGTGGCAATGCTGAGAGTGTCTTCCTCCCTCTCATATGCTGCAGGTGACGCTGGTAGCGGGGATACAGGCTTTGGCATCCGGCCAAGGTCCCCAACCAAGATGTTGCTTTCATCACCAAGATTCTTTGGATGACCCAGATTGGCGTCATCCCGGCTGACTCTCCTCACCTCCGCCACATCCCGGCACCTCTGCTTCTCCCATCTGATGCCTGCTACCTCAGAGACGTGTCCTGTATGTTTGGTCTTGTAGTGCTTCCTGATATTATCTCTGCGATTATCAAAGAAAGGGCATTGCCGACAATAGAGAAATCTCGAGGGACCATGTGCGCTCTTCTTGTGCCGTAACAACACTCTGAGCTGATCAAACTCCCTGGGGCACTGAGAGCATTTGAACGCCATTTTGGACCACACTCTATAAACAAACAAAAATATCAACAGGGTCAATCAACAACTCAGAGAATCATAACAATAATTAGCGGTATCTTAAGGGTAACTTATGCGCTCTCCTTGGGTATCGCCTATTCCCCACAGGAGATTCTGCTGCGCCCTGGTCTTTATCATGAGGTACTCTGCTTTCGGTACCCTTATCATACAAGTCCCTCGCAACTACAATAGTCTCATTCCCCTCAACTGGGATCGCTTCCGGCGCGGTCCATGGAACAATCGGGTCCCCACTGTATGGCTTCAACCTATCCACGTGTATCACACGTGGCTTGGTGCCCCTTGACCTTTGGATTCGATACACTACATCCGACAACCTCTTAATCACTAGATACGGCCCTTCCCATCTTAACTGAAGTTTAGGGCAAACCCCCTTCTTCTTCGCGGGGTTAAACAACCACACAAACTCGTTCTCCCGGATACCCGGGTCCGTTGTTCTTCGGTCGTAGTTCTTCTTTTGACGCCTCATACTCTTACCCAGACAGCTTTGCGCCCTATCGTGAGCCCTTTGAATCTGGTTCCGTAGATGCTCGGCATAATCGGTCTGCGTGTCCTTACTTGCAGTGGGATGTTCCACTGTCAAGTCTATCGGGAGAGTTACCTCCCGCCCCAACATCATCATGTTCGGGGATTCCCCGATACTCTCTTGGGGCGTACAGCGATATGCGCTCGTCGCAAATGGGAGATGCTTATCCCAATCACGCTGACCCTTAAGAGGATCAATCATTAGTGAAATGATGGTGATGAGCGTTTTGTTAAACCGCTCCAAAAGGCCATCAGACTTAGGGTTGTATGCGGTTGTCCTTGTCTTGTTAATCCCAAGAATGCAACACATTTCTTGAAATACATGGGATTCGAAGTTCGTCCCCTGATCCGAATGGACCTCTCTAGGCACCCCAAACCGACACACAAATTCACTAACAAACTTAGCCGCGACCGTCTCTGCTCTTGCATCAGGGAGAGCATATGCCTCCATCCATCTGGTGCCATAGTCTCCAACCACCAGAATCCATTGGTTTCCGTCTTCCGTCTGGGGAAGGGGACCAACCAAGTCCAGAGCTACCCTGTCAACGGTGCCTCTAACTTGGTATTGTTGCAACGGCGCAGCCCGCCTCCTTGGAGGGGGTTTTCTCCTTGCGCACTGGTCACACCGGCGAAGGCGAGCCCTAACATCCGCCGTCATGCCGGGCCAGTAATATCGCTGCGTCACGCTGGCCAAAGTCTTCTTCAACCCAAGATGGCCGCCAAGTTTCCCACCATGCAGTTCGTCAACGAACTGGTGCCTGTACTTCTCGGGGACCACTAATCTCCATCGGATGGAATTCCCATCATCCGATTCCCATCTCTGGTGTAATACACCATCTTGGAGCAACAACTGGTCCCAGTAAGACCAATACGTCTTACTAGCTGGAGACATACGAGCTATATCTGCCCATGGAGGGCGCTCTTTTCCCTCCTTCTTGGCAATCACTACCCAATTCATGGTCTCATCGGCCACCTGACTGTCTTTAAGTTCACGGTTGCCTAGCAACGGCTGTAAGACAGCTACCCTAGCAACTGGCCCATCCTCATCACATGGTGTAACCTTCATTCGACCAGTTTCATCAATACCACCATCATCATTACTACCACAGTGATTACACTGCTTACATGGCGGTCGTCTTGACAACGCATCAGCGTTTGTATGCTTTGCACCAGGACGGTGCTGTATGGTGAAGTCATATTCTGTCACTACTTCCATCCAGCGGGCGAGTTGACCCTCTGGATCTTTAGAGTTCATAAGCCATCGCAGGGATGAGTGATCTGTTCGTACAGTCACCTTTTGACCGTACAAGTATTGGCGGAAGTACCTGAGATAACACACTACTGCTAGCAACTCTCTGCGTGTGGTGCAATAGTTTCTCTCCGCCTTGCTCAATTTCCGGCTTGCATAAGCAACAACCCTTTCGACACCGTCGGGAACCTGAGACAGAACTGCCCCTATTCCGTCTGCACTCGCATCTGTATCCAATATGTACTCACCACCCGGTGATGGGTAGGCCAGTACCGGGGCTCTTGCCAACTCCTCCTTTAAGATGGAGAATGCCTCCTGACAGCCATCATTCCAAATAAACTCCTTCGACACAATGTGCCCCAAGTATGTTACTGACCTCTGGAAGAGGTAACATTTGCTTGGTTTCAATTTAAGCCCGGCACTTCTCAGACGTTCAAACACTTTGCCAAGGCGTTCCAGCTCGTCCTCAACCGTCTTACCAAAGACGATGACGTCATCAAGGTAGACCAATAAGATCTCCCAATGCAACCCCTTCAAGACATTCTCCATTAAGCGTTCAAACGTGGCAGGTGCGTTAGCCAACCCAAATGGCATGACCTTCCAACGATACAGCCCATTTCGTACCACGAACGTGGACTTCTGCTGAGCGTCCTCGTCCAGGGTTACCTGCCAGTAACCCGACGATAGGTCAAGGGTTGAAAACCACTGCGCACCCCCTAGGGCATCCAATGTCTCATCAATTCTGGGAACAGGATATGCATCCTTTATAGTTACTGCATTTAAACCTCTATAATCAATACACAGCCGTTTTGAACCATCTTTCTTTTTTACCAGGACCATGTTTGCTGCCCATGGGCTGTCAGAAGCCTCTATCAAGCCTCTTTTATGTAGGTCACTGACCTGGCGGTTGATTTCTTCTTGAGTACAGACAGGGTGTCTCCTAGGCCTCTGTTTTACCGGCCTAGCGCCCCCAGTGTCAATGTTGTGCTGAACTATATTAGTCTGGCCGATATCATCATCACTTCGACTAAACACGTCCTGAAAGGTTGTAAGACACTTCATCAATTTCATCTGATCATCCAGTTTCAAATTTGTTTTACTCTTCTCATATAACTCTCTAAGGTGACTAGGGAGTCCGGTCACCTTTGCCTCTGTATTCCCTCCGATGGGCGGGGTTTCAACCTGTACCGGCGAAACAACTGCAGCTGTAGTCCCAACATGAAGGACACGTTTTTCCTTATTGGGGTTAAGTACCCGAATGGGCACTACATCAATTGGCATTTCAACAACGGACGTGGCCACAAGCAGGCCTTTCTCACCAAGCTGTCCACCCAAAACAACCGGCTCCATTATCAAGGGACCCGTCAGCCCCCTGCCTTGGCCGACAATCGCCCCGGGTACAATAACCTCATGGCCCGCCGGTATCTCCGTATCCTCGGCCACCACAACTCGGCCAACGAATGATTCACCCATACTCCCTGTGCACTTAATTCTCATTCCATTAACGCACAACTCCATCCGTTGAAAATCCAAACTCCCATTGGTTGGCAATAACCAATCCATTCCCAGCATGGCGGGGATGGTTATGTCAGCAAATATAGCCTTTATTGTATGCACAGTCTGCCCAATTTGCAATTCCACCCATGCTGAGCCATACACTTTCAATGGACTTCCATCCACCTGTCTTACCCCAGACCCACAACTTTCCAACACGGGTCGCTGTTCCTTAGGTAATTGATAGTACACCATCAAACTAATTAACGTGTCAGTAGCCCCGGTATCAATCAATAAACGGAACTTGGTAGACCTAATTGATCCTTCCACGAACAACCCGTGGGACGGTCCCCTTTCAGGGACTGCAACATTATGAATTTCACTGTTATTATCCACCTGTTTTTTAGCTTCCCCTTTGTTCACTATTGTGGACCCTGGACGTTCCCCAGCCTTCCCGCGGGCCCACCGGTAGGCTGATCTTCGTTTCCCTGAGCACGAGGACGTTTGCGCTTAGGCTGTGTGCATTCTCTAGCAAAGTGCCCCAGTGCACCGCAGTTATGACAACTCATATCCGCTTTGGTCCGCCTCTTGGGAGGAAATGAACCAGCGGACTCTTCAGGTGTCGCACTAGGCACTACTTTCGTTTGTTGGGACTGAATTGCCCCCGTTAGTTTTTCTAAGTGCTTAGTTAACTCGTTTACACTATTCGACTGTTGGGCCATAGCTTGCTCAATATATTGAATTCTGTCCTCCATATCCCGGTCCATACCCCTCGCAAACTTAATAGGGGGCCTCTCTAATATCCGCTGAGATTCGACCCTATGGAAATTCTCAGTCTCTAGGGCGGCTTGCACTGCCTCGGACAAGTCTCTCAGCCTAGCCCGGAATATGCCTTCTCGCACACGCTGGTCGGACACGGCGTCCACAAAATGATTTTTCTCCAACCGATCCCTTGCCTCTTCTGGGATCTCAGGGTACGCCTTAATAGACAACTCATGTATTACTTGACTCAATTCCTGCAGAGTTTCTTTCGGCTTCTGTCGACGATAACGTAACTCGATCAGAAAATTTTCAGCCTGCTGACCAGTCCCAAACCGCCTACCTAATACTTTTATCAATTCTTCGTACTTCAACTTACGCCCTCGGTATGCACCTTCTCCAAGAATGCGGACTGCATCTCCCTGGAGACTAGCGGCCAAATACTCGGCCGACTGAACATCATTCCACCTATTCACTGAACGACAACTCTCGAAGTGCCCATAGTATTCAGTCCATGGGACCTTGCCATTGTATCGGTCGGGAACAATATTTGGGCGGCGAGGAGCCTGGCTTAAGCTCGTAGTTTTCAGCCCATCTTCCCCAACAAATCTCGTATCTCTCTTCATCTGACAAGGCCCCGCCTTGTCTGTACTTGAGTCAGCAACCGGCACGCTCTCAGTCATACTAGGCGAACGTGTAGCGAAACTCAATAATTCGCTGTGTTGTTTCTTCTCCGCATCACGCACACTTGGCGTGTCACTAATAAATGGATTACTACCCACACTCCTCTCATGCACCACAGAGACCACTGGACTGGGCACCTGATCTCCCCGCAGGGGTGTCCAATCAAACAACCCTAGCACATCAACACCTGTTTCCTTTATACCAGGAGGATTCGGTGTTTGAACTTCCCGCAATGGCGGTACCTCAAAAGAGATGTCCCCTGACGTCTCCTTTGTTTCAGCCAAGCACTGGCCAGGGACTTGGAACTTGACATCCGAGTCAACTTTCACAAACTTGCTTGCTTTCTGCATGCTACTTCCTGCTCCATCAACGATCGGGCTGGACTCCTTCAAAGCCGTCTTCAATTTCAAAATCTGCTCCGACCGTTGAGTTTTCTCCCACCGTAACAACTGAACCTCCATCCGGGACCTATACAGGTCGGCCTCAACATCTGAGGTGTCCATAATCACACCGTAGTAATCTGTTCACACAGGATACTACGGCTTGCAATAGGTCTTTGCTCCAGGAAATCCCTCCGCTGTCGGCGCTTGGTAGTTGCCCACAGACAAAGAACTATAATCACCAAGATTAGACAAGCCAAAATCAGACCAAGTGCCAAATAACCCAATAAAGCGTTCATCAATTACTGACAACCGTCTTTATGCACGGCCGAATACCCAAACAATTATCAACACAAATCCCACTTCTGACACCATTTGTGACGTCACACCCCTCGGGTGGAAGCGAGACACGAGTTGGGCTCCCCTCCACAGGGTGCGACGCGGACGGCACTGACCGGAACGTCCCTGAGCGGCTAGGGATGCGTCCGTTGGGATGGAAATATACCGTCCCAGTGTTGGTAACTAATTGATTGGAAAGTAATACCGGATGTGAACTCCTAATGGTCCTTTAACCCCTGAACTGTAGACAAAACGGGTGACACTTAATCAACACACAAAGGAACACAATGGATTCATAGAACCACACCAGTATGCTGATTTATTCATGATCATCAATCTCAACCTAAGCATTAGCTTTCAACAGAGGGCGTCCTTACTTAGATTTGCAGGAGGACTTGCAACGGCAGCAAAAGCAGCGTACCCAACACCAATTTGTGTACCCAGGGTTACCACACGCACATTCACACCAGCCCACGTTAGATCTCGGGGTTATCTGTTAGGGATGTCGCCCCTCGCAATAACACATGCGAGAGTTACGGCAACTCACCCTTTTATCGCAAGCTCCTACCAAGGAACTTATACCGCACAACCGTATAACCACCCCTTGACCCAACTCGGCCGTACAGTGCATACACACTGCTTAAATAACCACCTTACACGGTAAAGATGTCTTACCGGTTCATGAATAGATGCCAACTCTGCTAGATCATGCCAACTCTGCTAGATCATGCCAGCTCTGTCAGCTTAGACCAACTTTGCCATGCCAACTCTGTCATCTTAGGCTAGGCCAACTTCACTCTATACGCTGGAAAGCAGCGCCTTATATAGCCGCTCGCCAGCCCTATCCGCAGTGCGCATCTACACGTCATAAGCGCAGTGACTCGCCTTAGCCAATCAGCGCGCACTAGGCGGAGCTTCGCTGCTGCACGCTATACACGCTGTCTTGCTTCGCTGGCTATATACATGGCGCACGAAATATACCGCTGTCGCGTTACATTATCAATCAGCATAAGCTTTCATAACCAAACCCAAAGTTGCCAAGATAGATATTTCAATTGGTAAATGGAATGTAAGAACACCCAATGCTCTGGGCGAAATTGAACAACTTGACCATGAGATGAAGATGTATAGATGGTCAGTACTTTGTTTAGCTGAAGCGAGATGGACAGGGATAGGTGAGACCACCACGGATGATGGACACACATTATGGTATAGCGGTGAGGAGAAATACCATGAGAAAGGCGTTGGCTTCCTGGTGCACAAAAACATAGCAAAATCAGTACTTGAATGCAGACCAGTATCAAGCCGGAACATCGTATTGAGACTAGTAGGACAACCATTCAACATCTCAATTGTTCAACGAGTGCTGCATCAGATCAAGAAATTGACAGATTTTACCAGCAACTTCATAGATTAAGGGAAGGAATTCCGAATAAAGATATGTTGCTAGTCATTGGTGATTGGAATGCGAAAGTGAGAACAGATGCATACCCAACATGGCAAGGTACTACTGGTAAGTTTGGATTGGAAACAACAAATGATAGAGGCCTCAAGCTGCTCAAATTTGCGAAGTTTTACGATCTCGTCTTGACAAACACTTTACTCCCACAGAAGCAGTCATGGGAAGCTACTTGGCATTCGCCTGATGGGGATACCCATAATATGATTGACTACTAGATCATGGTCAGCAAGCATTTACAATCAAACATGAATCTGGACCAAACAAGATCCTTTACCATCGGCAGTGATCACGAATTGGTGATGACATCAATGAGAGTGAAGCTAAAAAGAGTGAGGAAAGAGAAATCACCTAGAATGAAGTATGATGTGGAAAAGCTTAAGGATACAAATATTGCTGCAGAATTCCAGGCAAAGATAGGAGGTAAATTTGCTCAACATTTAGCTGCTCACATGGATATAGAGAGTTTCAACAACCAGCTGAATGAGCAGTTTATAGATACTGCAAAAGAACTTTTGGGAAAAGCAAGGGAAAAAAAGCAGAAGTGGATGACAGATGAGGTGTTACAAGTATGTGACAGGCGTAGAGAGCTGAAAAAGAAGCGGTTCCTAAGTGGTATTGACCATGGTAATTACAGCAAAATCAACAGAGAAGTAAAGAAAGAAACTAAAGAGGCCAAGGAACGGTGGATTCAAGATCGGTGCAATACCATCAACAGTAATAAATTATGGTCTGCAACAACACTGCAGCAGCTTTTCAAATAATCAGAGATCTCACAAAAAAGAAAGTAGCTAGGGCAACAGTCTTAGAAGATGGATGGGAATCTACTAACTAAAAGGAAGGCAATTTCCAACAGATGGAAGGAATATTGTGAGGAACTGTACAACTACCAGCTGATATCAGATCAAAACCTGTTAGACACGCTGAAGGCCGCGGCAAACACAGACCAAGAGGAAGATCCACCAATCCTTTCCTCAGAGGTTGAAATAGCTATCAAAAGCCTCAAGGATGGGAGGTCACCAGGTATTGACAATGTGTCTGCAGAATTGCTGAAGAACGGTACGCAAACAACAATTAAGGCCTACACAAAACAAATGAGGTATAGACTATCGTACCATCAGCCTGATCAGTAACTCAAGCAAGATATTGCTGCAAGTGATTTTAAACAGGCTTCGACTTCAAGCAGAGAGGATTATAACAGAGGAGAAAGCAGGATTTAGGAAAGGACGTAGCACACTGGAGCAGATATTCAATCTTAGAATACTGAGTGAGAAATTTCGCACACATCAGAAGCCACTTTTCCATAATTTTATTGATTTCAAAAAAGCTTTTGATCGGGTCTGGCAAGATGGAATGTGTAAAATTTTGAGAAAGTTCAACATCAGCAAAGGGATTTTGTAAATGCCACTGAGGCACTGTACAAAGCATCCAAGAGTGCTCTCTTGCTGGGTGATGAAATCAGTGAATGGTTCTGTACCCGAGTTGGAGTTAGGCAAGGTTGCCTGCTATCACCTACTATCTTTAACATCTTCCTTGAATACATCATGATAGAAGCTCTTGATGGGTTAGTGTAGGAGGAAGAACTATCACCAACTTAAGATTTGCTGATGATATTGATCTTCTAGCAGGGAAACCTGAAGAATTAAGTACCCTTACGGGAAGATTGGAAGAGAATGCAACGCGTCTTGGCATGGAAATCAGTGGTAAAAAGAGCAAGGTCATGAAGATGGGATCTGATGAGGAAGTAATAGCACATATTGGTGGGGAAGAACTTGAGATAGTGGCTCAGTTTACCTAGGGCCACTATCACTATGGCCACTATCACAGATGAAGCGAAATCAGTGCAAGAGATTAAGATCAGAATTGCAGTTTCTACATCCTCATTAGCTAATCTGAAGCTCATATGGAAGGATAAGAACATTACAATGAAAGCCAGAGTGAGCCTCCCAAGAACACTAGTAATATCAGTCTTTCTGTACGGGTGTGAAATCTGGATACTAAATGCTGAGATGGAAAAGCGAATAAATGATTTTGAAATGAACTGTATGCGAAGGCTCCTCCAGGTTCACTACACTTCGCATACCACAAACAAACAAGTAAGGGAATTGATGGAAAGCTCAATAGGAGAACGTGAACATCTTATCTCAACTGTGAAGAGAAGACAACTGCAATGGTTTGGCCATGTGACCAGATGGAAGAACAGCCTGGCAAATGTCATGCTGGAGGTACAGACGGAGTAAGAAAGAGAGGTAGACCAATGAAAACATGGACTGACAACATCAATGGGATGAACTTCAACCAGCTCATAAGAACAGCTGAAGACAGAGAACTGTCTCAAGAGCCATCAATGTGTCGGCCTAACGGCCTCCAAGTTATGGGACATAGATAGATAGATCGATAGATAGTCTAAACGCCCGTTGAGTTATTCTCATCCCAATGATCGATAGATAGTCTAGACGCCCGTTGAGTTATTCTCATCCCAATGATCGATAGATAGTCTAGACGCCCGTTGAGTTATTCTCATCCCAATGATCGATAGATAGTCAAGACGCCTGTTGACATATTCTCATCCTAATGTTAATAGGAACAACCCTCTACACTAGTGAAAACACCCACACTGAAAAATATCTATTTTGGAAAAAGGCCTTACGCTTGAAATAAAATTAGGGCCACTTTTTCAGGGCCTAGAGTATCCAAAGTTGGAAGTCGAGGACCCCCAGGCCATGATATTATACCATTTGCACACACTTCCTCAAATTAATGGGCTTCAAATCTTTGTTTTTCAGAAAAATTTAAGGAGATACACACATTTATGATGAACAACTCGGCGCATGAATTTGTCACAATTCAATAGGGTTCACCCTTTAGCCAGTTATTAATAGGTAAGACTTGTAGCTTTGCATGGTGAGGAGGATAAGTAAGACTATTAATAGCTCTATCGTCAACACATATATCATGTACATGTTGATGTACAGTACATGTGTATATTGTGTACAGTGGATGCGTTGTTCCAAAATGCTTTTATGTGGTAAGTTTTTTGTTTTTTTTTTAGATAAAAAGCCACAACTCCGTAGAAGTTTTCCGTAAAACGGTTGTGGCTTGTAATTGTTTGCATCTATATCCGATTTTCTTTTTGTCACGTTATTATTAAATGTATTCTGACTTGTGCTCAATGTCTTAGGAGTAGAGGTGTATAAAGTATTTTTAATTTATTTATTTTTTGCTCTAATAATCACTATCATCTGAAGGGAAAATGTACTTATTAGCCTTGTACTCATCCTGCTACACCAGGATGCTACGGATGGCGAGGGAAGAAGAAGAAGAAGAAGAAGAAGAAGAAGAAGAAGAAGAAGAAGAAGAAGAAGAAGAAGAAGAAGAAGAAGAAGAAGAAGAAGAAGAAGAAGAAGAAGAAGAAGAAGAAGAAGAAGAAGAAGAAGAAGAAGAAGAAGAAGAAGAAGATTTTTAGCGCGCACATATCCACCCTGCTGGGCGCTCAAGGCGCGGAAACAAAGAAAAAACATGAATACAAACAACATACAATGATAGCATAGGGAAAATATGTACTGAGATACATGTACCTACAATGCAATTACAAATATACATCATCTTTGAATAATTGTGACATAAGATGAGTTTTAAGCATCGACTTAAATCAAGTTATACTGTGACAAGATTTGAGTTTAGTTGGAAGATGATTCCAGCACCAGATACTCCAAATTTGTTAACGACGAAAATATTTAACGATTGCGAGTATGCGATTATGCATGTGCCACCCAGATTATAACGACTGACTGACTTAACGACACCAATTGTAATCCAGACTACCATATTATAATCTGTGCTTGTTAATAGCAAGATGAAATTGATCCTTTTGAGACGTTATATACTGACACAAATTTGGAGTATCGGGTGCACCCAGATTATAACGACTGACTGACTTAACGACACCAATTGTAATCCAGATAATCTGTGCTTGTTAATAGCAAGATGAAATTGATCCTTTTCAGACGTTATATACTGACAAAAATTTGGAATATTGGGCGATTCCAGAGTCTCGGAGCCGCGACAGAAAAAGACCTATCACCCCAGTTCCGTTTTGAAGTTGGTTCCTTTAGGAGTGACATGTTGCTGGAGCGCAAATTGCATGATGGAGTGTAGACTTTAAGCAGTTCAGAAATATAAATTGGAGCAATGTTATTAAAAGATTTGTGAACAATTAGCATAAGTTTAAAAACAATTCTTTGTGAAACAGGAAGCCAGTGCAGTTCTTTCAAGATTGGCGTGATATGGCATGACTTTCTGAACAGTCACAACACGAGCTGCTGTGTTTTGTATGTGCTGAAGACGAGATATTTGATTCTGCGGGAGAGCGTAGAGGAGAGCATTTCCGTTATCGAGCCGTGATCTGACAAACGCATGTATATTTGTTCAACAGCATTTTTATTCAAGTATTTCCTTATTCGGCTAATATTTCTGATATGAAATGATGATATGCGAACAATGTTGGAGGTATAAGGTTTTAAAGTCATTGTCGAGTCAAATATAACAACCAAATTACGTACTTGTGATGAGGGGGTTATCTGCAAATCACCAATTGTAATAAATGGAAGAGAAACTTTAGACAATTGCTGACGTGATCCAAATAGAACAAATTCTGTTTTTTTCATCGTTCAATTTCAGGAAGTTTTGTCTCATCCAACTTCGAATCTCTTGAATACATTTCTCCAGTGTTGTAATGCAGGAATCGGCAGGTTCTTGAGAAGATTTAGAAGTAATGTAAAGCTGCGTGTCATCAGCATAGACATGGTAATTTAAATTATACTTCCAAATGATATCACGAACTGGAAAGGTATAAACAGTAAACCACTGTGGGCCGAGCATGGAGCCTTGGGGTACAGAATAGTCAAGAATAACAGGCTCGGAGATAGCGTTACCAATACAAACATGCTGAGGCCTATTTAAAAAGTAGGACCTACACCAATCCAGGGCTGTGTCATGTATTCCAAGATAATATTGAAGGCGGGAGAGAAGAATTTTGTGATCGACCGTGTCAAAAGCGGCGCTTAAGTCTAACAAAACTAATGTAGTGATTTTTCCACCATCCATGGCAGATAAGATGTCATTGTTGACGCGGAGAAGAGCAGTTTCCGTTCCATGAAATGGTTTATAGGCTGACTGAAATGTGTCCGACAGGTTATTAGCACGAACATAGACAGTCTACATTGTGGATCCTTGCGTGACGGTGTTTGTGATAGAATGGCAGGTACTGGGGGAAAAGAACGACGGATATTCTCAATTTTTGTGACAAAACAGTTTGAAAAAGCATTTGCGAGGTCCTGATCGTAGTGTGTAGATGAAAGCACTGGAGTTTTGGGTTTATGAAGCAGCTTTTCAACAATGTTAAAGAGTTTTTTTCTGATCGCCAGAGCTCTCTTCCGCAAGAGATAAGTAGTGAGATATTTTTGCCTGGTTAATCATGTTCTTCACAATATCACGTTGGTTACAGTATTCTTGCCGATGTACTCCAAGTTTCCCATTGTCACGCCATTTTCGCTCAAGTTGACAGCGGACTTTTCTTGCAGCACGAATATCATCATTGAACCAGGGGGATTCAGATTGTAGTTTAACAGTTCTAGTTTTTTGCGGAGCATGATCGTCCAAGATGTTACGGACAGTAGATTCAAATAGACTGACACAAGAATCCAGCTAACCATCTTCAAGGTTTACATTTTCCAGTTGAGATTCAATATCATGACATAAATCTTTAATATTTACATTTTTCCAGTGGCGAGTAGTTACAGAAATGGTAGGTATGGGAGGTTTTTTAAGGTTCATATTTACCATGATTGCATAATGATTAGATGAGCCAGGATGGATAGTTATATTCGAGATGAGAGGTGAAGTATTTTCACGCGTTATCATGAGGTCAAGACAGTGACCATATCGATGAGTGGGTGCTGTGATGTGCTGGATAAGTCCATGAGCACAGAGCAGATCTGATTTGCATAATTGTTTGAAGTGATCTCCATATGAACGTTAAAATCGCCGGTTATTAAAATAATGTCAGATGGGTGCAAGAGATAATCCACAATTAATTTCTCAAATTCCTGCAGAAAATGGAGAAATTTACATGTTTACCATCAACATCCCTTTCTGGTCGATATATATTAACAAGGCGAACAGATCTAGAGTTGCACGTTACCTCAGCATGCAGAGATTCAAATGTTAGGTAGTCAATGTTAAAAATGTTCATACTGACAGATAAACTGGACCTAAAGAGAAATGCAACCCCTCCACCGGTCTTTTTTAGTCTGGGTATATGATGGAGAGAGTAGCCAGCAGGAGTGCACTAGCAGGGTAGTAAGTCATCATCAGGTTTAAACCATGTCTCGGATATGGCAACAAGATCCATATTGTTTTGAAGTACAAAGTCAACGATTGATATGGATTGAGTGTTCAAGACACAGAGCTGAAGTTTAGACTCATCATGAACATTTGGAGTTGAAGTTAAGCCAATGTCGCTTGTTGATGTGGTTGAGTTCACTGTTGGGGTTGGTAAGGCCGGAGTGCTAGTTGTGTAAGTCTGTCCATTCTACGGCGACCAGCTTTTTTACCTCTATGTGTGCGGCGGTATGTTTGAGGTTGATTGGCAAGTATTCCAAGACAGTTTAATTGACTCAATGCTGAATAAGATAAAGTTGCATCAGTACATGGAGCATTGCGAAGATTGAGTAGTTCATTGCGGCTGTAGGAAATTTTATGAAGCTGAGTGGCGTTTGTGGGTGTGTTGTTCTGTGTTCCAGGTGAAAGGTGGCAGATGAATTATCATAATATGATATAGGACAGCTCAAATATTTACGATGGCGGATTGGTTGTTGTTTATCTAGTGTACAACAACAAGCTGTAGGTTGCTTGCTGTAGCCATACACCCATCACAACTTCTAAGTTCCCCTAATATTTTTAAGAATATCTCAACAAGTATTGCATACATTTTAAACATTTAAAAAGCAAATAATAATGACAGAATGACATGTTCTACACAGCTCGTAATGAAATGGTTGAAATTCAATCATGCATGCATAATTGACAGTGATTTGAATGAAATTCAGCTGAAAAAATGTTGCAGTATAAATCATTGCAGTATAAATCATTGCTTCAAGGGAAGGGCATGTTACACATGTAGTTTTATGTAATAACTCATGCATCAATAAACATGGTATTTGGGAGGGTGCAGGATCAAATGCAGATATAAACCCATTCCCACATGCTTATTTTGCTACATTCGAAAATGGCGCGCATATCAATTGTTCAGAGAGGAATGGCAATTGGGTGGCTAGATGAAGGCGTGGCTGTAAAAGAAGTTGCCCGTCGGTTATGCCCCGTTCCCACTATCACGATTCGCGCCACGATTGAAATCGTGGTCTTAATCGTGGAGTAATCGTGGTGATCCTATCAGATCTTATCAGATCTTGAGGTCAGTCGTGGCAATCGTGTTGATCGTAGAACATGTTTGGACGGTTCAAAAATTTTGTACGATCAACACGATTAATTTTTAATCGTGATCATCGCATGAGATCGTATTGGATCGTAACAAAGCGCGACAGATCGCATCTAATACTAGTGCTTCGAAATCGTGGTGATCGGGATCAACCTTGGACAAGACAAACACCACGTTGTCATCATCCTCAACTCCTGCCATCATCAATGATGGTGGGTTGTAGTCTTCACTCTGTAGAAGTTCAAGAAACAATGAAGTCCATGGTCAGTCGGGCTGTATATGTACCCGTCGGGGTTCAATCGTGGCTCAAATCGTGATCACTCTCCATCCCGATCGTGAAAGACATCGCCACCACAATCGTATCCGATCGCAAAAGAGCGCATCGGTTCGTGATGATCGTATCGGAACGTATCCGAACGTATCTGCACGTATCAGATCGTCCAAAATCGGGGACCCCGATCGTGATGATCGTGTCAGATCGGGACACAATCGTGGACTCAATCGGGACAATCCTATCGGAACGTATCTGAACGGGAGACCAGATCGTGACAGATCGTGTCATCTGAAATTGACCAATCGTGCCTATATGGCATCCAAGCGCACCAAATCGTACCAGAACGTATCGACTCGCATCAACTCGCATCCAAACGTGAAATTTCAGAAAAGGAAACAAAAATTCCACGATCAGCTACGAATGGCCAATCGTGGCGTTCGTAACGGATCGTACGACAGTGGGAACCTAGCATTAGAAGAAAGTACCAGACGACTGGGGAAGTTAAAGACGTACCTAGACAACCCCGAGGACGTGTAACATCAGTACAAGACATGTCTATCGGCAACTTGGCAGAAACTCGAAGGAACATCACTGGTAAGTATTACATGTTAAGTGACTTACATGTACTTATGTACTTACTTACTTACTTACTTACTCAAATAAATTCCCCGTAGATAGACCTAAGACGCATGTTTTTCTTATCTCTTTTGACAGCAAAACAGATATGCAAGAAATTGCACCGAAGAAGAGGGCAGAACCGGAACCAGGAAAAACCATGTGTGCAAACCATCAGAAACAGACTCCATGAAGTACAACTCCATGCCAGAAGACCTGTGACAGCAGGCAATCGTCGGAGACGTGAAATGTTTGCCAGACGTCATCGTCGTTGGAGCCGCAGGCAGTGGGCGAAAGTTTTATTCATGGATGAATGCCGTTTTTATCTCCAGAAAGTTGATGGCCGACAACGTGTTTGGAGACGCTCAGGGGAACGGATGCAGAATGATTGTATTCAAGTGGTTGACCATTATGAAAGGAGAAGTATAATGGTATGGGCCGGCATCAGTACTGAGGGGAAAACTGACTTGGTAATTCTTCAAGGAAATCTGAATGGTGCTCGTTATGTTAATGAAATCCTGGAGCAGCAAGTGGTTCCGTATGCTGCAGCCATAGGCCAAGATTTCATTCTGATGGATGATAATGCTCCTCCTCACAGGGCACGGATTTCAACACAATTTCTTGAGGACCAAGGGATTCACAGGATGGAATGGCCTCCAAGGTCTGCTGACTTAAATCCCATAGAGAACCTTTGGGATCTGATAGTAAGAGTGGTCACCCAGAATGTAAGAGCCAATACCACTGTGGACCAATTCACAAGGATGCTTCAGAGAGCATGGGGACAATTACAACAGCAAGACATCCGCAATTTGACCACCAGCATGCGCCGTCGGCGTTTATCAGTTATGGAGAATAATGGAGGACCAATTCCATATTAAACTCTTGCTCTACCCTTCCAAAACACTAGACATGCATGTTGCATGTTGTTCTTTGAATATTCTTTTCTTATTATGAAACAGCCATCAACACCGTTGTTATTGATGCATGAATTCTTACAGAAAACTACATGTGTAACATGCCCTTGAAGCAATGCTTTATACTGCAACTTTGTTTTTCAGCTGAATTGTATTCAAATCACTGTCAATTGTGCATGCATGATTGAATTTCAACCATTTCATTACGAGCTGTGTAGAACATGTCATTCTGTCATTTGTTTTTTTAATTTTTAAAATTCATGCAATACTTGTTGAGATATTCTAAAAAATATTAGGGGGAACTTAGAAGTTGTGATTGAGACACAATGGTCCGGATAGCAGGAGCAGAATAAACAGAATGTAGACCTCCATTTGTCTAATCGCAAAGTTGTTGATCCAAACAAAAGGCTTGTGGTCAAGCTACAGGTTATAATCTAAGTCAGAGTTGACTGCACAAATAAAATGAAGATGCAAGATGTGTACCACTACACAGCAAAGTCTTACAGCAGATACAGACAACATACCACATTTTTTTCACTTATTATAAGTAGATTCCAGGTGTAATAATAAATCCACTAGTATAAAAATGAAGACAAACTTGGAACTACAAAACACTTAGCACAAAAACTGGAGAGCTGTTATGAGTGGCTGCTTGTTAGGCGCTCATTCATTACTCATTACTCGTGGAGTGACTACATCACCAACGTGGAGCTCTACGGCAACATCCCCTACTGAGTGAAGACGGGGCGGCTAAGCCTCGCTGGGCACTGCTTCCGGAACCCAGAGCTGCCGGCCAACAAGGTCATTGTGTGAGAGCCCACTTATGGCAGGCGCGCCCCTGGACGACCCGCCAAGACCATGCTCAAGACACTGATCGAGGACACAGGAGTGGAGAACAAGGAGGAGCTAGTCAGCTCCTCCTAAGGACAGAGTTGTGTGGTGTGTCAGACATCGAGCCCGACTCAAGCCTGCGGCAACGCGACTTCTTGGATCGACAGAGTGAGTGAGTGAGTCATCCAGCTTTACAAATTTCAAACTGCGTCTGCATCAGCAGTGTCAACAATTTAGTAAGATTGGGGTGGGGTACGTGCAGTGGGAATGGTACAGAGCAGGAACCATGACCTACTGCCACCCATGCCTTTAGACTGGCGTTTGATTTATTTGTTGCCTTTTAAGATTAGCCAGGAGGTGAAATTGAACATTATTCAATATAAAATTAATACAAATGTATAACATCATTACAGTCAGCTTTGTACTTTTGTAAAAATTTATCCCGAGACTCACAAGCATATTTTTTGTGAATGTGATTTTGCTAAAAACATGTTGCTTGAATTTGAATCAGGTGAAAAAAGCTTTTGGAGTTAATTTAAAAAACAAAATCAATTATTAATCAAGAAATCCAGATTCTCTTATTAACTGTATTTTATTGGTAAAGAAAGCAATTTACAATTGTAGATTCAGAGACACGATATCATTGTTTGTATTATTTTATCAATTTAATTAAATTTAAATTCCATCTTGAAAACAGATTGCAAAGAACAACAGAAACATGTACAATTTTAAACTCAAGTGGAACATTCTTTTAAATGTCTTTTAACTAACTGTTGTAATCGTAATTTTAATTCATGTCATAACCAAATGATATGTTTAAATATTGTTTTGTCTTTGATATCTGAGTGCAGAAAATAAAACAGCAAAACAAAACGAAAAGTTTAAAACACCTAAAATCTTTTTTATTATTTATTATTTGTTTATTTTTGTTTATTTTCAATGTTGGTCGGTCGGTCGGTCGGTCATCATGGGGACGCAAATAATTAAATAAAAGTCTGTTGGGGTTAAGATAACACTATTTTCATTGAGCTATAATGCAATGGTAAAGTTTAAAAAATGCTATATGCTTAATCTTATTTATTGTTGCTATAAAACCTCAAAATTCCTAAGGACAGTTGGCTGTTCCTTACATCTTCAAATGTTTCACGATCAATGTGGTCCGACCTTACTGTCAAAATATTTCACAGTCCAATGCATTGGAAACATTTAGTAAGTATGCTGAGGCATACAGGTTGTGGCAAAGTGTTTCTCACAATCTTTTTGACTGTCTTCGTGCGAGCACACAACCTGGAGCGAAAGAGTTTCCTTCCTTCCTTCCTTCCTGCCACCTACAGTGTTTTTTAACTTTAAGGGACTTACGACACATAAACATACCGTTAATACTTGTACTAAAGTTAATATGTTGCAAAAAAATTATGATATATACAAGTTAAAAAGTTTTATAAACGGTAATGTGTATATTATCTTCTTCTTTTGCAGAAATATTTCATACAATGTAATCACCACCATCGATGCGTCATGCTTCAGGGATTTCGAAAGTTTGGTCACCTTGTAAGATATTTCAAATAACATATTTATAGTCTCGATTTCCGGGTTGGTTGGCATTTGTTTGAGATGGGGGAAGGGGGAAACCATATTTCATATTTTATGGCAAATGACATCAGAATTTGTGGGTACCTTTTGCTCATACATGTAGCCTACTGCATCAATTAAACAATTCAGTCCCTACCATTTTATTTCCATTTGATCCACCCATGATACCTATGTACTCATTGGTATAGCTGGGGGAGGGGCAGGGGGAGGGCGGTCACCCCTACCTGTTGAACAAACATGTGTTTGTCGGTAAATTCTCAAACGTATGATGTATAAACAAAAAAAGAGAAAAAAACGAAGAGAAAATGGTACATTAACTATTATTTTAAGCGTTATTTGAAGAAAAAAATGAGTGCAATTATATAATTGACACACCTCCCCACCCTCCCTCCTCCCCCCGTTGAACGAATTCATTTGCAAAAAATGTTTGCTCCACAATGAAAATCCTGGCTTGGCCACTGTAGGTACTTATTCAATATGTTTGCTTATTTTATAGGGATATGAGGAATAATCCCATCGAGATAGTAAACAACACTACCTTCCAGAGAATGCCGAATCTAAAGAACCTGTAAGACATTCTTCAATTCTGTTCAGTATATGTGCCAGCATATTGAATTTGAAATGTTGAGGACTTTGCGTATAGGTCTACCACAATCTATAATCGCTTTAATTCTCTCTGCACTTTTGTTCGGATCTCAGACTTAACAAAATTAATTAACACATTCCATGTCATATTTTTTTCAGAATTAATGAGGGGTAATTTATATTATTGAAATATTATTTATTAGGCCTACATCAACGTGAAGATTTACCACCGTTTCAGTAATGTACGGTAAACTTCTTCCGCTGAATGTTATTTCATGACATTTATTTTTAAATTTTTTTATTTTAGGGTCGTCGATGACTACGGTCACTGCTGTGAATTTGTTTCAGCTATTCCAACTTTAAACATTTCTCACTGCAAGACCACGAAGATACGGTCATCATTAGACCGATGTGGCAGACTTTTGCTGAACAACGGACTAAGAGTGCTCATGTGGATACTTGGTATTGCCGCCCTCATTGGCAATTCATTAGTTATTGTCTGGAGGTATAGGCAACGCAGACATCCATGTGACAATAAAACCCATTCATTTTTGGTGCTAAATTTAGCTATATCCGACATAATGATGGGTGTTTATATGTTGATCATTGGGATTACAGACTTGCAGTTTGGCGAGAAATACGCTATTGGAGCAAAGAGATGGCGGTCTGGTACAGTTTGTAAGATTGCTGGTGTGTTATCGGTACTTTCGAGCGAGGCATCGGTATTCTTCGTCACCATTATTAGCATCGAGTGTTTTCTTGGCATAGTGTTTCCCTTTAGTAAAATCAAAATCAGGGGGAAGACTTCTAAAGTTATCGTCTCCATTATATGGTCAACAGCTGCGTGTCTAAGTATTGCTCCAACTGTTATTACTGGGTATGATTCAAAGATATACGGATTA
The DNA here is from genome assembly GCA_029582265.1 of Zoroaster sp. YZ-2022. Taxonomy (NCBI): domain Eukaryota; kingdom Metazoa; phylum Echinodermata; class Asteroidea; order Forcipulatida; family Zoroasteridae; genus Zoroaster; species Zoroaster sp. YZ-2022. The sequence goes on along the minus strand of CM055832.1, from coordinate 16,908,087 downwards.
TCTGATACGTGTATCGGCCTCCCTCTGATTACAAGTGCCACAAGTTTTAGTAGTGAAAAATCTGATGTTGGTGATTATTTTGGTGTGGTTCCCGATATTGAGACTCCAGTTCCTCAGGGGAGCGGACCAGCTTGGGTCTACTCTATTGTCCTGTTTATTGGTGTAAACCTGTTATGTTTTATGGTCGTGCTTTTTTGCTACACGGCCATGTTCGTGAGTGTTAAAAAGACAGCCAAGGTGGTGAGGGAAACTGCTCACCGGAAGCAGGAAATCGGCATGGCGATCAAAATGGCTCTCATAGTCGGCACGGACTTCGCGTGCTGGATGCCTATCATCGTCATGGGTATTCTGTCACAGACTGGGACGGTACAAATCAGTTCAGAAATGTTTGCCTGGGTTGCTGTATTCATAGTACCGATCAATTCATCGGTCAATCCTTATCTTTATACAATCTACACTAAATGTGCCAATAAGCTTAAACGTTCCCAAGCCAACGATGCTCAAATTCACCTAAACTTGGCACATATGAGACAGAGATGAAATCTTGTGCCTTGCAAACTTAAGGCTGACTTTCTCTGAGACATTCATACCAAATAAACGCCAACCAAAATCTTACAGAAATAGGACATACACAACTTGCCTTATTGAACGTTATTTGTATCGCTTGTATTAATATCCCGATTATACACGGGAATTGTTTCTTTCAATTAACAACTTGATCATTAACATTAAATAATTTCTAGTAGAAATAATAGTATGCAGCATTTGAGAAAAAACATTGCATTTATTGCATGTACTTGATAGTGGATTTAGACTTGATTGTGAATTTTTGTTATGTTTGCTTTTTGCCTGATGTAAAAGGGTCATCTTATTTCGTTTTTTGGATAAGGAAAAAATATTGACGATTTATTTGTATCATTTTTCTAAGTGAAAATTGTTCGTCGCATTTGAATTTTTTAATGTTAACTTGTCAGACGATAAAGCTTATCTGGATGTTTGGTACAATAATCAGATTTAACCTGTTTAGCTCTCATAAAAATTTAATTAACAAAATAAATAAATAATAAATAATTAAAAAAAATAAAAAATAAAAAATAAAATAAATAAATAAAAAAATAAATAAATAAGAAAAAATAAATAAATTACTTAAAAGAAATTTGTACACAAATTTCCTTGTGGAGCATGGAGTCCTTTAGAATTCCCTGTAGAGACCAATTGTTCTTGCCTTTCCCTTTTGTTATAGGACTTGATCCTCAAGGGAGCGAATTTAAAAATGCATACGCACACACACGCACACACACACGTGTGTAAATGCCTGCAATCGGGGACATCCTTTGTCCAATTTCTTTGTCCTGGAAAGCGGGGACATAATGGTTCTCCATTGTGATAGCAACCGGGGACTATTGTCCCTTTTGTTATATGTCCCCGGTTTGAATGCGCTCACATCACGCACCCTCACACACATTGATTTGTGGGGTATTCCTTTGTTCGTTCTATTATCCCTTTTCCTTAGAATTCTCCTGTGGGGTACAAGATTTTATTCATTATAACCAGTATGCTAGATTGTATGTGGTCGTACGCGCATTTTTATTTATGTATGTTTAATTATGGATCTTCAAAGTTGGGCTCTAAGAAAATATTAATTTATTAATAATCGGCATTTCCTTATTTTGGACAGAGTTTATGTCTTAAGGAAACAAAACAACACATGTTTTATTATCTAGACCAATAATTAGTAGTAGGCGTCCATTCGTCTCGAAAGGCGATGAACTTATTAATGGGGGACGCTCTTAGGCTTGGGTAGTTGATAGTTGCGGCTGTGACTGGCAAGGCCTGACCGGGAGTGACAGTCGTAATGGCAGACCTGACAGATGAACGTCGAGTCGAAGCAGCACTTAGTAACTGCTTCCTCTGTTAGTGTTTCTTATTGTGTTCATCCTCTTGTCTCGTCTGAGACCCACATTTCAATATTGTAAAAAGTCACTTTCTTCGAACCCCCTTTGTCTTGAATTCAGAAAAATCTACGATCCACTGTATAAAAAAATATGGTCCTCGAATGTTAACCAAAAAATCGCCTTACGGATGTTGCCTTTGGAAAGTTACCTCTGCTGTGGTCAAAATTCACAAAGTATTGGAAATTGTTGTTTGTAAATAACAATATTGGCGCTGTTGCACGTATAACTGTGACACGACCATTTGTTATCCCAGTGGACCTAAGGCTTCTTATTAATGCTAGACAAAATGGGTTTGAACAAAATGACAACATATTTTACCTTGGATTGACATAATACAACTTATGTTGTTTAGTTTCCTTATGACATAACCATACTTAAACACTGTGAAATGTCAATTATTGATAAATAATGTTTAGAGTTTCTTTTTAAGACTAATTATTTACCTTATCATTTATACTTTGTTATACATAGAAATATGTGACGGGAAAGTGAAACAAAGAATGTAGAAACATTAACGAAAACCGTGGTAGCAACAGGATTAGCAAAATTGTTTTATTATACGAACGCACGAATACGAATTTGAATGGTCAATTGGATAATTATGGCTGGGATATATAGCAACGTCCAAAGTAGTACTGGTAGTTTATATGTCCATGTTTATTAATGTTGAACATCCATAGTAGTAGTTAGAGACATAATATTGTCCATGTGTATTAATGTTGAACAGACAATTACAATGATGATCATCACTATACCCAGAGTTATTTATCTATAGTATACGAAATTAATTAGCATACTTAAAGAAATGTGCAAGGTATCACAAAAGAAGTTTATAATGGGATTAAATACAGTCTGATGCTGGTGGTTTAATTGGAATAAACGATCGTTTGATAATGTCCATGATGATGTTAAGCTAACCAATACAAATGGTCCTTCTGATAATTTACCATGCAGGCATACTCAGCTATGTTCAACGCCCTTACAGTTTAGACATTGTGATTGGTTGATAACGGGTCTTAATTGTGATATTTTATCCACAGAATCAGGAGTACTTTTATGAATAAATAAACAAACCACCATGTCCCCTTACAAAGTCACCACAAGTATTGGAACCAAAATCAAGTATACGTCAAAAGTAGTAGTTAGTGACATAATATTGTTCATGTGTATATGTATTGTGTATTAACCCTATCAAGCTTAGGGATTTTTCAATCCGTATTTCCTGAAATCTTCAGCCAGTTTTGACGAAACTTAGTTATGTTCGTTTTAACAAGATCTATCGGATGAGGTCCCATACGAACTTCTAAAGGACACCATGAAGGGGCGCTACGTCAACTGTTTAAAAACGATTCCTTATTGCTTTTGTCAAAAATAGAATTTCCCCATAATTTCCACCGAAACAAAAAATCATTAAAATTGAATGAACAAAATTACGTAATGGCGGCCATTATTGGATTCACAGAATGCCCCGAGCTTGATAGGGTTAATGTTGAACAGGCAATTACAGTGACGATCATCAATATACCCAGAAAGCTTAAGAGATCCAATATTTCTATAGTAATTTCAATAATGAGTAGAGAATGATATAATACCTGACAAGTGATTGATTCTTGTACCTCAAAATAAACATTGTGTTACCCAGACATAAGTCAGTTTTATTCGATAGTTCAACACACACATTATATAGGTTTTCCTGGTAAATTTTGGCAAATAAGCAGCCAATTTAAACACTGCGTCATTCTGTTTCGCGCGAAATTGAATGCTGCTCAATTTATCATTCAATTTCGTTTAATGAGTAGGCAATATTACTCTTGTGTCATGCGATTTAAACAAAATAACCATCCAATTGAACAATCCACTCGAACAGCATTCAATTTCGCAGGAGCTTTTTACAGCGCGTATTTGGTCATTAAAATTCATTATTGGGCAGGCATTTGTGAAATTTGTGCAACTTAATTGACACTTTATTAAACTTCGTTTAACTTAGTTTCCTATAGATTTTTAAAGGTATATATAAAAACGGTTCACTAATGAATGAATGGCCAATAAGAAACCAGTATAAAAATGATAAAGACACACTCAAATAATAAAAACAGGTTATAATGAAACAGTCCAATATAACATAAATGTTTCAAAAACACCTTACAGAATTAGGCCCAGGTCTGAAAGCCAATAAAGATTTTAACTAGAGAATGAACAAAACAAAGTAAGACCGATTGGTCCTATATAAATTTATATAGTGTATACGAGAAACGCATTTGTTTCTTATATTTTTGCGAAATTGATTGTTGTTATACGAAAATGAAAGTAACATTTTAGTGAAAATCTCCAGTCGAACCAAGTCGGCTAGATTGGATGACGAATGTGCATTACTAAAAAGAACGACGTATATGCTAAAGTGAATATAATGCCACATGAATTCGCATGCCTGAAAATTAAAGTGAATGATTGTCATTCTTAATTCAAAACACAGTAACAACTGGAGAGGCAAAATTGCTTTATTATGAACGTATGAAAGTGAAATTGGCTGCTTATTTGCCTAAATTGAGCGGGAAAACCTATAATTATAGTCACCAAATTGTTATGCATAATACTTGTGGTAGTAATATATAACAAACCTTTTTAATTGTATTGGTAATTAAAACAAATCATGAAGAAGATGATGTTATCTTTGTGCGTGCAACAACGTCGTATCTCAGGATAAAACATGTCTCTGGTTTCTGGTCTCCACGCGCGTCACCGCGCGTCGGTATGTTTTTCGACGACCTTTATTGTACTAACAATGTTTGCAAGATCATAGCAGTAAAACATGATTTGTAAAAATACTACACCAGTGGTGTTCATATCGGGTAACCCGTCCAATATGGACACCATGGAATAATAAAGTTAACACCACTGGTGTTATTTTAACACCACAGTGTTTTGCAGGTCAATGCATTGGTTTTAAACCACTGTGATACCGTTATACATCCTATTTATTTTGTGTTCCGTGTAGCTAGCCGTAGAATGGTTCTTTTAACAGTTTTAAATGAAGGAGGTATTCCTAATAATGTTCAGGATTATTATATCACTTTCTTAAAATCCATTATTTAAATGTCAATTGATGTTGTTCAATAAAGTACACTGCATGAAATATGTGTTTTAAGTTCGTTCTTTAATCTCGTAAGATATTCAAAGACTACTCCCACTTACAAAGTAATTTTCAATAAATCATGATGCAAATTTGAGTGACTGGAATAAGGTGATTACAAAAGAAGCCCCATCAAACTCAGATTGACGAAAGCTTGTCACCTTCCTATTTGGCAATACGATACATGGCTAAGTTTGGGAGATTACTAACCATATGACTGAATAGCTAATATTAATTGATTGACTCTACCCCACCAATAGACCGATCCAACCTTAACCCTATCCCTAATCCCAACCCATCCTTGGCAATGCTTGGTCACAGCACCATAGGGCTGGATAGCTAATACTTGATTGACTCTACCCCACTAATAGACCGATCCAACCCTAACCCTATCCCTAATCCCAACCCATCCTTGGCAATGCTTGGTCACAGCACCATAGGGCTGGATAGCTAATACTTGATTGACTCTACCCACCAATAGACCGATCCAACTCTACCCTATCCCTAATCCCAACCCATCCTCGGCAATGCTTGGTCACGGCACCATAGGGCTGGATAGCTAATACTTGATTGACTCTACCCACCAATAGACCGATCCAACCCTAACCCTAATCCCAACCCATCCTTGGCAATGCTTGGTCACAGCACCATAGGGCTGGATAGCTAATACCTGATTGACTCTACCCACCAATAGACCGATCCAACTCTAACCCTATCCCTAATCCCAACCCATCCTCGGCAATGCTTGGTCACGGCACCATAGGGCTGGATAGCTAATACTTGATTGACTCTACCCCACCAATAGACCGATCCAACTCTAACCCTATCCCTAATCCCAACCCATCCTTGACAATGCTTGGTCACAGCACCATAGGGCTGGATAGCTAATACTTGATTGACTCTACCCACCAATAGACCGATCCAACTCTAACCCTATCCCTAATCCCAACCCATCCTTGGCAATGCTTGGTCACACCACCATAGGGCTGGATAGCTAATACTTGATTAATAATAATAATAATGTATAGATTTATATAGCGCACGTATCCACCAACTAAGTGGCGCTCAAGGCGCATTATATTATTATCCCTGCTCATAAGGCTCATAAGGCTCATAAATCATTCCTGAAACCATCTCAACTCCCTGGGGAGTATACAGCTCAATTGCTGCCATTTCTAGCGCATATAGAGCAAACCATCTCTGCCTTCACAGGTACCCATTTAACCCCTGGGTGGAGAGAAGCAATTATGGTTAAGTGTCTTGCTCAAGGACACAGGTGTCACGGCCGGGGCTCGAACCCACACTCTGCTGCTGGCAACACCAGAACTTGAGTTCAGTGCGCTAGACCGCACGACAATCCACTTTACGTGCATTATACAACACACGGGACCTACGGCTTTACGTCCCATCCGAAGGACGAAGCAATTATGGTTAAGTACCTTGCTCAAGGACACAAGTGTCACGACCGGGGCTCGAACCCACACCCTGCTGCTGGCAACACCAGAACTTGAGTTCGGTGCGCTAGACTCTACCCCACCAATAGACCGATCCAACTCTAACCCTATCCCTAATCCCAACCCATCCTTGGCAATGCTTGGTCACAGCACCATAGGGCTGGATAGCTAATACTTGATTGACTCTACCCACCAATAGACCGATCCAACTCTAACCCTATCCCTAATCCCAACCCATCCTTGGCAATGCTTGGTCACAGCACCATAGGGCTGGATAGCTAATACTTGATTGACTCTACCCACCAATAGACCGATCCAACCCTAACCGTATCCCTAATCCCAACCCATCCTTGGCAATGCTTGGTCACAGCACCATAGGGCTGGATAGCTAATACTTGATTGACTCTACCCACCAATAGACCGATCCAACCCAAACCCTATACCTAATCCCAACCCATCCTTGGCAATGCTTGGTCACAGCACCATAGGGCTGGATAGCTACCCAGATAACATTCATACATTGGGCCAACGTTGGCAATTGGTCGGCAACGTCGGCGTTGGCATTATGTCAGCTTTTGACGTTGGCTCAATGTTGGCATTACATCGCCAACATCGGCGTTGGCATCATGTTGGTTGCAGACATTGGGCCAATGTTGGCTCTAGGTCGGCAATATAACATTGGCATTACGTTGGCGATCGATGTTGGACCAACGTTGGTTTTTAGTCGGACACCGACATTGGCATTGTGTTAGTTTCTTACATTGGGCCAATGTTGGCTCTAGGTCGGCAATATAACATTGGCATTACGTTGGCAGATCGATGTTGAACCAACGTTGGTTTTTAGTCGAACACCAATATTGGCATTGTGTTAGTTTTTAACATTGGGCCAATGTTGGCTCTAGGTCGGCAATATAACATTGGCATTACGTTGGCGATCGATGTTGGACCAACGTTGGTTTTTAGTCGGACACCGACATTGGCATTGTGTTAGTTTTTAACATTGGGCCAATGTTGGCTCTAGGTCGGCAATATAACATTGGAATTACGTTGGCGATCGATGTTGGACCAACGTTGTTTTTTAGTTGGACACCGACATTGGCATTTTGTTAGTTTTCAACATTGGGCCAATGTTGGCTCTAGGTCGGCAATATAACATTGGAATTACGTTGGCGATCGATGTTGGACCAACGTTGGTTTTTAGTCGGACACCGACATTGGCATTGTGTTAGTTTCTTACATTGGGCCAATATTGGCTCTAGGTCGGCAATATAACATTGGCATTACGTTGGCGATCGATGTTGGACCAACGTTGTTTTTTAGTTGGACACCGACATTGGCATTTTGTTAGTTTCTTACATTGGGCCAATATTGGCTCTAGGTCGGCAATATAACATTGGAATTACGTTGGTGATCGATGTTGGACCAACGTTGGTTTTTAGTCGGACGCCGACATTGGCATTGTGTTAGTTTCTTACATTGGGCCAATGTTGGCTCTAGGTCGGCAATATAACATTGGAATTACGTTGGCGATCGATGTTGGACCAACGTTGGTTTTTAGTCGGACGCCGACATTGGCATTGTGTTATAGTTTCTTACATTGGGCCAATGTTGGCTCTAGGTCGGCAATATAACATTGGAATTACGCTGGCGTCATGTTGGACCAACGTTGGGTTTTAGTCGGACACCAACATTGGCATTGTGTTAGTTTTTATCATTGGGCCAATGTTCTTATCGGTGACGTCATGTCAGCAACTCAGCCAATTTGATTGGACGAAAAGAAATACGTCACGCAGGTCACATTTTCCAACCGCCATTTTTAACTACGATACGATGTCGTTTATTTTCGTCTAACTGATCGTTTGAGAATTGTTGCACAATTAATGGAAGGGGTCTTCATTACTTGGTTTCATTTGAAGGTATGTAATCTTTCACATTATTAATACATGTATGTTCGTTTTAGTATAGATAATGACTGTACAAAACTATGGTTATAACGTTAACATCAGTGTGAGTGTGGCACTGGTATTAGTACAGAACTCAGAAAGTCATGTACTGACTGTAGGCCTGGTCGTATGTATGTGAGCTTTCACTGTACAACCCATTGTCAGTGACATTGTCCTGTACATTGGATGGAGGGGCCATGATATAACAAAAAACACACACACTGACACAGGGGATGTTGCAATAATAATAACTGTAGGCAATTTGGCTTCTGTAGTGTCAATAGTTCCTAAGCAATACTGTGGTGGCTGCAACTGGCACATGTCATAGGCATGGCCTAGTACTAGTGTAGTACTACTGATACTTTTCTCACTCAACTAAAGCATGGAGGAAGGACCTAATTCCTCCATGACTAAAGACAAGTAGGCCTGAAACTCATGAGATAATGAAACAGTCATGTCATCGATCAAGGAGAGGTCACATGTATTCTATTCTATTTTAAAGCATAACTTAAAGGCATTTTTCTGAAGTTGCATCAATCCATCATGCTGATAATAATGACTCTGAGGGTTTTCTAACTAATATGTGTGTTTTGTTAGCATGACCATTATTCTTTGTCCCTCTTTGAAAACATAATATTGTTTTTACATGGTATGTTTGTATTTCAGATCAAAGGTTGACCATGCTTGCTATGACATAGTCAACCATCCATATAGTTTACACTATACTTGGGGGTAAGAATAACAAACATCATGTAAGTTTTTCTGTAGTCAAACAATTATTTATGAATTTTTGTTGAAGCCATGCCCCCTCCCCCCACCCACAGAAAAAAAAGAAAACATACATTTTTGGTTATTTTTGGTAAATAATTTATAAAAACACAAATACTCCCAAATGTATAAAATAACCAACATGAACACAAGTTTCTCGTGTCTAATTAGAATCATAATAAATGTGGACTTACTGAAGTACTTTTCCCGCCTCTATATTAAAAACGACTCACACACAAAAAAATGTTAACAAAAAATGTGAGATTTCCATTTATCTGGCTTAAATGTTAAGTCAAAATTTGTGAACATTGTTTACAGGTAATTGGAATTGAAAAAAAAATGGAACCGGGTAATGGCAGTTTCAGTCATCCAGATACATGGCTACCTGGAACAGCCTTATCCCTAATTGGCTTCTAAATTACACAAAAATATTTCTTATTCAATTATGTTATTGTCCACAGATTGTCCAGACTGAGTTTGCAGTGAGGATGAGGTGCAAGCTTGCTCCTTCCTTATTCCCCATCAGAGGTAAGCGGGTGAAGGGCAAAAAATCTATAGTCATTATAGGATGCCACCAAGTCATTTATTGACTGGTATTAGTGGTAAGGACATGACTGTTAATAACCTGTTGTCATTTAAAGTGCATGCTGGGAATCTGGTGACAAACCCAGTAGCATGCAAATCATTTGAAGTACACAGGCATAATGGTGCATCAAATCTGTACAAGATGTGTGGTCATTCAATTGAGAATGCTTAAAATGTTTGTTTCTTTTTACATTGAATAAGTGATTGATTCACCATCACTTTATAGGCCTTATGAATTCTTCGGCATGTAGCATCACCATCTATGCTGAGTTTGGACCACACCAACATACACTCCTCAAAATAAAATAAGGGTCAAAAGTATTTTTGTGAAAAATGTTGACCAAGTCAGGACATAGAAACATTTTTAGTAAGGGTAATGGGCTAAAGGTTGCTCTGCAACATTTTAAGCACTTTTCACATGGTTTGCATGTCTATTGGCTTAGAAACTGACAGATCATGTGACAAGACACAAAAATGCTGATAACAGGTTCATGATGTCGCAATCAAGTTTGGCACATCTGCTTTATTTCTTTTGTGGGGTGTTACTGAGATGTTGTCAACAGGATTCAACACTGGGTACAATAAGATTTGTTAATTTGCATATGAATGTGATGGTTCCAGTCCCATTTTACAGTATGATGCAAAGACAATGAAGACAGTCCAATTTCAGCAGAACAAAGCACACACATAACAGGTGATACCTTTGTATTGTGTATGGGTTTTGTGATGGTCAGATAATCTGTTTCGTTTGAATGCACTCAATTTTACAGCTAACTGTTTTAACAGTATAAGACTGACCACACCGAGTACTGCATCCTAATCAAGTGTCCTGTCTAGCCTACAGCAATATCAAACATGTATAGCTTGTCTTCGTTCTGCCTTGTTCTGCAGTTTGCAGTCCTTGTTCAAGGGGTACGGAATCATCTGAATGAAGTCCAGTGTGCCAGAGTTTGTATCATGCTTGAACATGGTCGAACCCAGCGTGGTGTTGCTTGGGAGTTTGGAGTTAGTCAGAATTGCATAAGTAATGTGTGTCAACGTTATCAACAGACTGGTAGCTTCCGTAGGCGACCAGGTTCAGGTCGAAGAAGAGCCACCAACGCTGCTGATGACCGTTACCTGAGTCTTCTGGCTCGTCGTAACCCATTTCAGTCTGCTCGGGTGCTGGAAGGTCAGTTCAGGCATGCAACAGGGAACCACCTCAGTGACCAGTCTGTCCGGAACAGACTCCATGCGAGCAATTTAGCATCCAGAAGACCTGTTGTGGTAACAAGAATGACAGCTGCTCATAGACGAGCGCGTGTAGCTTTTGCACGACATCAAAGCCGATGGACTTTTAACCAATGGTCACATGTTTTGTTTACCAATGAATCACGTTTCAATGTGGATCAACCTGATGGTCGGATTCGTGTTTGGAGAAATGTTGGACAGCGCCATAACCCGCAGTTTCGCGTTGAGCATAACCGATGGGGTGGAGGCAGTGTTATGGTGTGGGGTGGGATTTCATCAAACCATAGAACTGTGTTACACATTGTTCAAGGCAACATGAACGCTGTGAACTACCGAGACAATGTTGTGCAGCCAATTGTTCTGCCTATGGCAAACATCATGGGACCAGGTTTCATACTCATGGACGACAATGCCCGTCCCAATAGAGCAAGGATTGTTAATGCTTTTCTTCAAGAGAACAATATCCAACGTATGGTCAATTCTGGCTTACAGACTCCGAACTCGCAACCCACCAGTTATGAACATTGTCAACCTGACAGCAGTTCTGCATGATGAGTGGAATAACCTGGACCAAGCCACAATACGGCACACAGTACAGTCCATGAGGAGGCGTTGTACGGAATGTGTGCGAGTCAGGGGTCATGCAACCTCATACTGACATTAACTTTAAGTCTCAAAACATACAGAAATAATGTTGATTTGCCAAAGTTTATGACAGCGAGAGAATATCAACTGGTGGGAAAGCCTTCAAAATAGGGAGGGGGCTCAAGGGGTCCCCTCATCCCTACAGCTTCCATGCTGGTTAACCCACTGTTTAACTTTACTCTATCAAGTGCAGAATCCTATTGATTATGTGTGGGGAATCTCATTAAGTCTTGAAGAAAAATAAAGCAGATGTGCCAAACTTGATTGCGACATCATGAACCTGTTATCAGCATTTTTGTGTCTTGTCACATGATCTGTCAGTTTCTAAGCCAATAGACATGAAAACCATGTGAAAAGTGCTCAAAATGTTGCAGAGCAACCTTTAGCCCATTACCCTTACTAAAAATGTTTCTATGTCCTGACTTGGTCAACATTTTTGTATATACATCGGTATATATTGAACATACATGTATCTTATAGCATAAATTGTACATGTACATGTCATTGTATACAGCCCATCATATCTTTTAAAATAATATCCCCCCCTTTTCACTCCAGATTGGAACCATTGAACCCTTGTCATACAAATGTGTCGCACACAAACAGCCATTTGTGTTACTGCTTCGAGGTGTGTCAGAGTCCGTATAACTTTGTGATCCAATGGCCAGCAGTTGAAGTTGATCCATTCTTCAAAGGAGTTAATGTATATGTTTCAAATTAATTTATATGGACCTATCCTATCTGTGGCAGTCTGTACCTTCATGGGAATTGTTTTTTCAGAACCTTAAGACACATCTAGGTCTTTCTAGGTATTTTTGTAAACATATAACAATGATTGTACTGAGGAATTATTTTTTTGACTGAACCCAAAAATCCTCATGAATGTAGTTATTAAACAGTATATGTTGGGTGATCTAGTAAAATGTATATTGCCGACTGTGAATCCCTGGGAGTTGGGCCATGTAAACAGTCTTCATTGCATAGTTATGTTAGTCTCGGTATACATTTTCGCAGATTACCCAATTAAAGTTCCTATGTATTTTTATGCAAGCATTGGGATATTTCAACCCAAGTACTGACCATCAATCCCATACACAAGTAAATATATTAAAGGGACAGTATTGTCATGATCAGAGCAGACTTTCTACAGGGCATGGAATCGGTGTCTTAGTTTAATATGAACACAGTAACTGAATTACTGGCTCATTTATGACCTTACCACATGAGTATTATTTTCAGTCACTGAGTTAATCTAGAACTTGAACTCTGATTCCATGCCCTGTTGATACGTGGCAATACTACCTTTAAACAATAACTTTAAAATGACTATTTATGAACATGTATTTTCAACAGTTAAAGAAAAATAAATACATATAACAATCAGAAGATCATTTAATTGTTTGTTTCTTTTCATTTTACAGTTATCCTTCAAATTACAATGTGTTGTCTCCTAGGCCATCCTAACAAGGTAAGCATGTGTTCCTTATAAAAGATGCACTTATTTATGGCAATTTTCTTGTTTTATTTGATTGCTTGCCATAGATAAGGCTTCTTAATACATGGAAGACATATGCTTATCTCATTAGACTCGGAATCTGGGTCAACATTAACGTGAGTCCGGGTTGGATATGACCCGACCCTTTCCAGGTGAGAATGACCCCGGAAAGTTGGGTCAGATTATGTGACTTGTTTTCTGGGTCAAATAATCTGACCCAACTTTTTGGGTCATCCTGACCTGGAAAGTGTCGGGGGAACTCGGGGCATGTCCAACCCCGCGGAGTATGGGTCAATTCTGACCCACGAGTTTTTAGTGTGTTGGCTCGATGCTGGCTCGAAGTCAATGATACAAAGGCACAATGTTGGTGCAAGTTGGCTCGATGTTGGATCAAAGTTAATGATACAAAGGCCCAACATTGGTCCAATGTTAGACTATGTTGGCTCAATGATGGCTTGATGTTGGCTCAAAGTCAATGATACGAAGGCCCAATGTTGGTCCAATGTTGGAATACGTTGGCTCAATGTTGGATCAAAGTTAATCATACAAAGGCCCAACATTGGTCCTATGTTGGCTCAATGTTGGCTTGATGTTGGCGCAAAGTCAATGATACAAAGGCCCAATGTTGGTCCAATGTTGGAATATGTTGGCTCAATGTTGGCTCAATATTGGCTTAAAGGTGACGATACAAAGGCCCAACGTTGGGCCAACTTTTACATTGGCCCACTGTAATGCCGATGAGCAAAATTACGTTGGGCCAACGTTGACAGCCAACGTTGGCCCAATGAAACCGTTCCGTTGGCCCTACGTTGGCCCAATGTTGGGATGAGTTGACTCAACGTTGGCTCAATATTGGCTTAAAGGTAATGATACAAAGGCCTAACATTGGCCCAACATTGGGCCAATGTTTACGTTGGCCCAACGTTGGGCCAACTTTTACATTGGCCCACTGTAATGCCGATGAGCAAAATTACGTTGGGCCAACGTTGACCAAATGAAACCGTTCCGTTGGCCCTACGTTGGGCCAATGTTGGGATGAGTTGACTCAACGTTAGCTCGATATTGGCTTAAAGGTAATGATACAAAGGCCCAACATTGGCCCAACGTTGGGCCAATGTTTACGTTGGCCCAACGTTGGGCCAACTTTTACATTGGCCCACTGTAATGCCAATGAGCAAAATTACGTTGGGCCAACGTTGACAGCCAACGTTGGCCCAATGAAACCGTTCCGTTGGCCCTACGTTGGCCCAATGTTGGGATGAGTTGACTCAACGTTGGCTCAATATTGGCTTAAAGGTAATGATACAAAGGCCTAACATTGGCCCAACATTGGGCCAATGTTTACGTTATCAACGTTGGGCCAACTTTTACATTGGCCCACTGTAATGCCGATGAGCAAAATTACGTTGGGCCAACGTTGACAGCCAACGTTGGCCAAATGAAACCGTTCCGTTGGCCCTACGTTGGGCCAATGTTGGGATGAGTTGACTCAACGTTGGCTCAATATTGGCTTAAAGGTAATGATACAAAGGCCCAACATTGGCCCAACGTTGGGCCAATGTTTACGTTGGCCCAACGTTGGGCCAACTTTTACATTGGCCCACTGTAATGCCAATGAGCAAAATTACGTTGGGCCAACGTTGACAGCCAACGTTGGCCCAATGAAACCATTCCGTTGGCCCTACGTTGGGCCAATGTTGTGATGCTATCTGGGTGGATATGCCTCTGTGGACAAAGACCAAGACCCTGGATACGCCTCTGTGGACAAAGACCAAGACCCTGGATACGCCTCTGTGGACAAAGACCAAGACTTGGATACGCCTCTGTGGACAAAGACCAAGACTTGGATACGCCTCTGTGGACAAAGACCAAGACCCTGGATATGCCTCTGTGGACAAAGATCAAGACTTGGATACGCCTCTGTGGACAAAGATCAAGACTTGGATACGCCTCTGTGGACAAAGACCAAGACTTGGATACGCCTCTGTGGACAAAGACCAAGACCCTGGATACGCCTCTGTGGACAAAAACCAAGACCCTGGATACGCCTCTGTGGACAAAGATCAAGACTTGGATACGCCTCTGTGGACAAAGACCAAGACTCTGGATACGCCTCTGTGGGCAAAGAGAAAGACTCTGGATACGCCTCTGTGGACAAAGACCAAGACTTGGATACGCCTCTGTGGACAAAGACCAAGACCCCACTGGATACGCCTCTGTGGACAAAGACCAAGACCCTGGATACGCCTCTGTGGACAAAGACCAAGACCCTGGATACGCCTCTGTGGACAAAGACCAAGACCCTGGATACGCCTCTGTGGACAAAGACCAAGATTTGTATACGCCTCTGTGGACAAAGACCAAGACTCTGGATATGCCTCCGTGGACAAAGACCAAGACCCTGGATACGCCTCTGTGGACAAAGACCAAGACCCTGGATACGCCTCTGTGGACAAAGACCAAGACTTGGATACGCCTCTGTGGACAAAGACCAAGACTTGGATACGCCTCTGTGGACAAAGACCAAGACCCTGGATATGCCTCTGTGGACAAAGATCAAGACTTGGATACGCCTCTGTGGACAAAGATCAAGACTTGGATACGCCTCTGTGGACAAAGACCAAGACTTGGATACGCCTCTGTGGACAAAGACCAAGACCCTGGATACGCCTCTGTGGACAAAGACCAAGACTTGGATACGCCTCTGTGGACAAAGACCAAGACTTGGATACGCCTCTGTGGACAAAGACCAAGACCCTGGATACGCCTCTGTGGACAAAAACCAAGACCCTGGATACGCCTCTGTGGACAAAGATCAAGACTTGGATACGCCTCTGTGGACAAAGACCAAGACTTGGATACGCCTCTGTGGACAAAGACTGAGACCCTGGATATGCCTCTGTGGACAAACACCGAGACCCTGGATACGCCCCTGTGGACAAAGACCGAGACCCTGGATACGCCTCTGTGGACAAAGACCGAGACCCTGGATACGCCTCTGTGGACAAAGACCAAGACCCTGGATGCGCCTCTGTGGACAAAGACCAAGACTTGGATTCGCCTCTGTGGACAAAGACCAAGACTTGGATACGCCTCTGTGGACAAAGACAAAGACTTGGATACGCCTCTGTGGACAAAGACCAAGACTTGGATTCGCCTCTGTGGACAAAGACCAAGACTTGGATACGCCTCTGTGGACAAAGACCAAGACTTGGATACGCCTCTGTGGACAAAGACCAAGACCCTGGATACGCCTCTGTGGACAAAGACCAAGACCGTAGATTTTTGGATACGCCTCTGTGGACAAAGACCAAGACCCTGGATACGCCTCTGTGGACAAAGACCAAGACCCTGGATACGCCTCTGTGGACAAAGACCAAGACTTGGATATGCCTCTGTGGACAAAGACCAAGACCCTGGATACGCCTCTGTGGACAAAGACCAAGACTTGGATACGCCTCTGTGGACAAAGACCAAGACTTGGATATGCCTCTGTGGACAAAGACCAAGACCCTGGATACGCCTCTGTGGACAAAGACCAAGACTTGGATACGCCTCTGTGGACAAAGACCAAGAATTGGATAAATAATGAATGCACATGTGCAGTAAAAAGTAACCCACAGTGAACTTAACACAATTAGAATGTGGTAAGAACATCAACTCATGCAAATTACGCTAACTGCAAATGAAGACCACTGACAGTAATTTAGTTTATATTTCATTGAGGTTGGATCGACTATGCCATCTAACATGCAAGCGTGACTTATCTGACAAAGAATACGATCGACGATGCACATTTTTAGGCTTGTATTTCCACACTTTCACAACATGACTATATGGAATTTATGTGTTTTAAGTATAATGCCCAAAGAAATGAAGAGATTATTCGCGCATAAGTAGCATACATGTAAAACAAAAACAATAAAACAAAACAGGATATTTGTTCATGAGAATAGAATTGCAGATATAGAAAAGTTAAAAAAGTGATTGGTTCAATAACAAAAACAAAATAGTTTAATTTTGCAGTCAATAAATGTAGTTTAAATGAAAATCAATTCATGGTAGCAGATATTCATTTGCCAAAAGATTGTGTTAAGTGTTAATTTTGAGAGTAAAATTTGCAAGGAGAGGAATAAGAAAAGTAAGAATTAATATTCATGAGACGTTTACAGCATAATTTCATATACAACATGTTCAAAAGTATTTTGACTTAATCATAAGTCCACTTTTCCTACTTTTTATGAAATAAATTTTCATTTTAATAAAAAATTGTTTAATTTAATAATTTTTCTGAAAGAAATTATCATTTTATTGCAATTTTTCTACCAATTTATTTACCAAAATTTATTTCATAAAAATTAGGAAAAGTGTACTTATGATTAAGTCAAAATACTTTTGAACATGTTATACAATGATAACCTCAATGCAGCAACATACAGCAACATTCTACATTCATTTTCATGATGCAAATCATACAATAGATATAAACTGGTGAATCTTTGCACATTATAATAGCAATCACTATAATTATGTGTATATATAAACAAGTGCATCTTTGCACATTATAATAGCAATCACTATAATTATTTGTACATATTTTTGGAACCAGATACCCAAAATCAGTAAACTTTGGATACCTGGATACCTGGATACCTGTTTTCATTTTTAATTTCAACAATACTTTTTGTGGACATCCCTGGATAGCCGGCACAACCTTATATAAAATCTACACCGAGGCAATTATATGGAGACACATTCATTAAGCCAGGGTTGTGTAGAAATGCCTTTATGAAGAGGGACATTGCAAAAGACAAAGCTGGGGACATAACAAAAGTTGAAACATGTTTTTTGGCATTCTCCTGAAGATGATGAGCACATTGACCATATAAGGTTACTATCAGAACAATGACTCAAGAGAGATTCATTCTTTGCACCATGCTGAACTTAACTTGAAGATGATGAACACATCGACCATATAAGGTTACTATCAGAACAATGACTCAAGAGAGATTCATTCTTTGCACCATGCTGAACTTAACTTGAAGATGATGAGCACATTGACCATATAAGGTTATTATCAGAACAATGACTCAAGAGTGATTCATTATTTGTACCATGCTGAACTTAACGATGATGAGCACATCGACCATATAAGGTTATTATCAGAACAGTGACTCAAGAGATTCATTCTTTGCACATTGACCATATAAGATTATCAGAACAGTGACTCAAGAGAGATTCATTCTTTGCTGAACTTAAAGCCAATATACACTTTGAGTGAAATATCTGCAAATGCATCCACACTTTGTAAGTATCAGGAAATATGTACAGAAACCAACCTGTCAAAGTCACAGCTTATTTCATTTTGAGATTAACATGACTTTTTTTCCCCATATTATTTCTTACATAGATTTTTGACTCATGAAGGAAACACATTCATTTGTGAAATTAATTCACTAATTTACTGAAACGACAGTACCCTAGAGAGACAACTTTCAAGCTCCATGGGGAGTATACAGCTCAATTGCAGCGCATACAGGGCTAATGAAACACAACAACCAACTCTGCCCTCACAGGTACCCATTTACCCCTGGGTGGAGAGAAGCAATTATGGTAAAGTGTCTTTGCTCAAAGACACAAGCACAAGGACCAATTATTAGTTGTATTTGTTGTGAAACCAATGTCTTCACATTGCAAGTTAGTTATATGAAAATACACAACCAATTATTATATGTATTTGTAGTGAAACCAATGTCTTCACATTGATTTAATGTAACAATGCTACAGTATGCCTGAATAGAACTTCAGTAAACATTTAGTCTCCTCACAAGCCACTCACATCAAACATCAATATAACCCATGCATATTGAAAAGCATTTGTCAAGTTATTCATTTGTCAACAAACAACATTCTGCTATCTGCAAAAAACATTCACGCTGTGAACCCAGCATCATACCAAACTGCCTTTGTAGGGAATAAAAAGGTAAATTACCAAATAAAACAAAATCACTGTTTGCTAAATATGTAAATATGCCTGAATTACTGTTAATTTACTTTTGTCTGTACCACTTAAAGAGAATGAGTGCAGCTTTATGGTATTATGGCTTTTCTAGTATTCATTATTATTAAGAGACGTTATACTTCATGCAAACTATCCAGACTACATTGATCTTACCTAGAAGCTGTGAATATATGTGTTGCATTGGTTGCTATGGAGTTAATCGGACTAGTGTGTGCTTTCATTTCTCCAATAAGTGAGCAGTCCCACATATGCCAAAGCTTCAAGTAGCCGCCATGACAGCCGCTTAATAGACAATCACGTCCTGGCAAGAAGTCAAGTGCACAGATCCAGTCCTTGTGTGCACTGTTTATGGTCTGCAGGTCAAATTACATCAAATACTTTGTTCAGGTGACAGGAACAACACTTACAGAAAGTGTAATGATTGTTATTAAGAAAACAGTTTGCAAAGTCTGTGGAGCAAATAACAATGCACACACTACTGACATTTCACTTCAGTTCACTACCTTGATGTTTAATGTCTATAATTTATCTAATGACTCCAAAAGGCATTTTCTGTCTTGGTAGTCAAGTAATATGAAGGGGTGGGAAATAACATGGTGTGTGGAATTTTTGTTCTGCCATATTGTTCTGAATATCTTGGATATTGTGACAGAGTTTTTGCACCTAGGATGGACAGCTAGCCCCATGCAAAGAACACCAACATGACAAATCTGACTTGACAGTAATGCATGTCACTGGGTCTGTCATCCATATACGTACATGTAGTGTCTGCACCTAGGATGGACAGCTAGCTCCATGCAAAGAACACCAACATGACAAATCTGACTTGACAGTATAGACTGCATGTCACTGGGTCTGTCATCCATATACGTACATGTAGTGTCTGCACCTAGGATGGACAGCTAGCTCCATGCAAAGAACACCAACATGACAAATCTGACTTGACAGTATAGACTGCATGTCACTGGGTCTGTCATCCATATACGTACATGTAGTGTCTGCACCTAGGATGGACAGCTAGCTCCATGCAAAGAACACCAACATGACAAATCTGACTTGACAGTATAGACTGCATGTCACTGGGTCTGTCATCCATATACGTACATGTAGTGTCTGCACCTAGGATGGACAGCTAGCTCCATGCAAAGAACACCAACATGACAAATCTGACTTGACAGTATAGACTGCATGTCACTGGGTCTGTCATCCATATGATCATATTTGTAAAGCTTCTGGCTTCTCAAATAAACCAAATTCTCACAAAGGTCTTAATTAGCTTCTCCCAAATACTGGGTCCCCCGCACCCCTAAAAAAAAAAACACAAAACAAAAACGAGAACAGAATTAACTTGTATTTTTGTTCTTTATAACAAAGAATAATCAACTCTTTGTTGATCTGATGTATACTGCCAAATATTATTTTATTCTAGATGAAATTTTATTTTACCTAAAATTACCTTTAAAATAAAACATGGATAAATGAATACAATTTTTATTTGTTTTATGTTTGTACCTTGAGTTGTTGTTTCTTTTCAATGTCCCATTTCTTGATGCAGGCATCCCTTGAGCCACTAAACAAAAGCTGTTTATGAATAGCAATAGATTGGATACCATCGTAGTGTGGAGGATCTAGATTATGTTTAGCTGTCAGACAACCCGTAGCACCACTAGGGACTTCAAATACCTACAAGATTCACAAAGGAATAAATAAATAAATAACAAATAAATCATTCATTTTATTTAGCTGTCAAACAACCCTTTCAAAAATCCACTGCAGTTTTACTACACCAAATACTACACTTTAATTATTGCAGTATTATTATGTTGAAAACATGTTGAAAACACAATCATTAAACCTTACATAGTTTGACCTTGCAGGTTCTCCCCTCTTATACAATTTAATTTAAACAAAAATTCCTTTCATCATTGACAGTCTGGTAACATTAAAAACTTGACTGTATAATTCAAACAGCTTAGACTTCAACCAAGATGTTTTGTGAATGTTTTCATATTGCACTATGTACCCACACACTGTATGCATTGCAAATAAATGCAGATTTCTCATAATGCCTTGATGGAAGACTATTGCCAAATGTTGATTTGTGTATTTAATGTGTTGATTATAATGAAAGTTATAGGAATGAGTATGTAGTACTTGCCTTGATGTAATGGTCTTTAGATCATTATAGGAATGAGCATGTAGTACTTGCCTTGATGTAATGGTCTTTAGATCATTATAGGAATGAGTATGTAGTACTTGCCTTGATGTAATGGCCTTTAGATCATTATAGGAATGAGTATGTAGTACTTACCTTGATGTAATGGTCTTCATAGATCATTATAGGAATGAGTATGTAGTACTTGCCTTGATGTAATGGTCTTTATATCATTATAGGAATGAGTATGTAGTACTTGCCTTGATGTAATGGTCTTTAGATCATTATAGGAATGAGTATGTAGTACTTGCCTTGATGTAATGGTCTTTAGATCATTACAGGAATGAGTATGTAGTACTTGCCTTGATGTAATGGCCTTTAGATCATTATAGGAATGAGTATGTAGTACTTGCCTTCATGTAATGGTCTTTATAGATCATTATAGGAATGAGTATGTAGTACTTGCCTTGATGTAATGGCCTTTAGATCATTATAGGAATGAGTATGTAGTACTTGCCTTGATGTAATGGCCTTTAGATCATTATAGGAATGAGTATGTAGTACTTGCCTTGATGTAATGGTCTTTAGATCATTATAGGAATGAGTATGTAGTACAATTGCCTTGATGTAATGGTCTTTATAGATCATTATAGGAATGAGTATGTAGTACTTGCCTTGATGTAATGGTCTTTAGATCATTATAGGAATGAGTATGTAGTACTTGCCTTGATGTAATGGTCTTTAGATCATTATAGGAATGGGTATGTAGTACTTGCCTTGATGTAATGGTCTTTATAGATCATTATAGGAATGAGTATGTAGTACTTGCCTTGATGTAATGGTCTTTAGATCATTATAGGAATGAGTATGTAGTACTTGCCTTGATGTAATGGTCTTTATATCATTATAGGAATGAGTATGTAGTACTTGCCTTGATGTAATGGTCTTTAGATCATTATAGGAATGAGTATGTAGTACTTGCCTTGATGTAATGGTCTTTAGATCATTATAGGAATGGGTATGTAGTACTTAGTCATCAGAACACAAGTCTGATACACTAGACAACTCAACCATAGAACATTAACACATTGTAATGACTCAGTCATCAGAACACAAGTCTGATACACTAGACAACTCGACCATAGAACATTAACACATTGTAATGACTCAGTCATCAGAACACAAGTCGGATACACTAGACAACTGGACCATAGAACATTAACAGATTGTAATGACTCAGTCATCAGAACACAAGTCTGATACACTAGACAACTCGACCATAGAACATTAACACATTGTAATGACTCAGTCATCAGAACACAAGTCTGATACACTAGACAACTCCACCATAGAACATTAACACATTGTAATGACTCAGTCATCAGAACACAAGTCTGATACACTAGATAACTCTACCATAGAACATTAACACATTGTAATGACTCACTCATCAGAACACAAGTCTGATACACCAGACAACTGGACCATAGAACATTAACACATTGTAATGACTCAGTCATCAGAACACAAGTCTGATACACCAGACAACTGGACCATAGAACATTAACACATTGTAATGACTCAGTCATCAGAACACAAGTCTGATACACTAGACAACTCCACCATAGAACATTAACACATTGTAATGACTCAGTCATCAGAACACAAGTCTGATACACTAGACAACTGGACCATAGAACATTAACACATTGTAATGACTCAGTCATCAGAACACAAGTCTGATACACTAGATAACTCTACCATAGAACATTAACACATTGTAATGACTCAGTCATCAGAACACAAGTCTGATACACTAGACAACTCGACCATAGAACATTAACACATTGTAATGACTCAGTCATCAGAACACAAGTCTGATACACTAGACAACTCGACCATAGAACATTGACACATTGTAATGACTCAGTCATCAGAACACAAGTCTGATACACTAGACAACTCGACCATAGAACATTAACACATTGTAATGACTCAGTCATCAGAACACAAGTCTGATACACTAGACAACTCGACCATAGAACATTAACACATTGTAATGACTCAGTCATCAGAACACAAGTCTGATACACTAGACAACTCGACCATAGAACATTAACACATTGTAATGACTCAGTCATCAGAACACAAGTCTGATACACTAGACAACTCGACCATAGAACATTAACACATTGTAATGACTCAGTCATCAGAACACAAGTCTGATACACTAGACAACTGGACCATAGAACATTAACACATTGTAATGACTCAGTCATCAGAACACAAGTCTGATACACTAGACAACTGGACCATAGAACATTAACACATTGTAATGACTCAGTCATCAGAACACAAGTCTGATACACTAGACAACTGGACCATAGAACATTAACACATTGTAATGACTCAGTCATCAGAACACAAGTCTGATACACTAGACAACTGGACCATAGAACATTAACACATTGTAATGACTCAGTCATCAGAACACAAGTCTGATACACTAGACAACTGGACCATAGAACATTAACACATTGTAATGACTCAGTCATCAGAACACAAGTCTGATACACTAGACAACTGGACCATAGAACATTAACACATTGTAATGACTCAGTCATCAGAACACAAGTCTGATACACTAGACAACTGGACCATAGAACATTAACACATTGTAATGACTCAGTCATCAGAACACAAGTCTGATACACTAGACAACTGGACCATAGAACATTAACACATTGTAATGACTCAGTCATCAGAACACAAGTCTGATACACTAGACAACTGGACCATAGAACATTAACACATTGTAATGACTCAGTCATCAGAACACAAGTCTGATACACTAGACAACTGGACCATAGAACATTAACACATTGTAATGACTCAGTCATCAGAGCACAAGTCTGATACACTAGACAACTGGACCATAGAACATTAACACATTGTAATGACTCAGTCATCAGAACACAAGTCTGATACACTAGATAACTGGACCATAGAACATTAACACATTGTAATGACTCAGTCATCAGAACACAAGTCTGATACACTAGACAACTGGACCATAGAACATTAACACATTGTAATGACTCAGTCATCAGAACACAAGTCTGATACACTAGACAA
The DNA here is from genome assembly GCA_029582265.1 of Zoroaster sp. YZ-2022. Lineage (NCBI taxonomy): Eukaryota > Metazoa > Echinodermata > Asteroidea > Forcipulatida > Zoroasteridae > Zoroaster > Zoroaster sp. YZ-2022. The sequence goes on along the minus strand of CM055832.1, from coordinate 16,883,570 downwards.
CTCCACCATAGAACATTAACACATTGTAATGACTCAGTCATCAGAACACAAGTCTGATACACTAGACAACTCGACCAGAGAACATTAACACATTGTAATGACTCAGTCATCAGAACACAAGTCTGATACACTAGACAACTCGACCAGAGAACATTAACACATTGTAATGACTCAGTCATCAGAACACAAGTCTGATACACTAGACAACTGGACCATAGAACATTAACACATTGTAATGACTCAGTCATCAGAACACAAGTCTGATACACTAGACAACTGGGCCATAGAACATTAACACATTGTAATGACTCAGTCATCAGAACACAAGTCTGATACACTAGACAACTGGGCCATAGAACATTAACACATTGTAATGACTCAATCATCAGAACACAAGTCTGATACACTAGACAACTGGACCATAGAACATTAACACATTGTAATGACTCAGTCATCAGAACACAAGTCTGATACACTAGACAACTGGACCATAGAACATTAACACATTGTAATGACTCGGTCATCAGAACACAAGTCTGATACACTAGACAACTCCACCATAGAACATTAACACATTGTAATGACTCGGTCATCAGAACACAAGTCTGATACACTAGACAACTCCACCATAGAACATTAACACATTGTAATGACTCAGTCATCAGAACACAAGTCTGATACACTAGACAACTGGACCATAGAACATTAACACATTGTAATGACTCAGTCGTCAGAACACAAGTCTGATACACTAGACAACTGGACCATAGAACATTAACACATTGTAATGACTCAGTCATCAGAACACAAGTCTGATACACTAGACAACTGGACCATAGAACATTAACACATTGTAATGACTCAGTCATCAGAACACAAGTCTGATACACTAGACAACTTGACCATAGAACATTAACACATTGTAATGAGTCAGTCATCAGAACACAAGTCTGATACACTAGACAACTGGACCATAGAACATTAACACATTGTAATGACTCAGTCATCAGAACACAAGTCTGATACACCAGACAACTGGACCATAGAACATTAACACATTGTAATGAGTCAGTCATCAGAACACAAGTCTGATACACTAGACAACTTGACCATAGAACATTAACACATTGTAATGACTCAGTCATCAGAACACAAGTCTGATACACCAGACAACTGGACCATAGAACATTAACACATTGTAATGACTCAGTCATCAGAACACAAGTCTGATACACTAGACAACTTGACCATAGAACATTAACACATTGTAATGACTCAGTCATCAGAACACAAGTCTGATACACTAGACAACTGGACCATAGAACATTAACACATTGTAATGACTCAGTCATCAGAACACAAGTCTGATACACTAGACAACTGGACCATAGAACATTAACACATTGTAATGACTCAGTCATCAGAACACAAGTCTGATACACTAGACAACTGGACCATAGAACATTAACACATTGTAATGACTCAGTCATCAGAACACAAGTCTGATACACTAGACAACTGGACCATAGAACATTAACACATTGTAATGACTCAGTCATCAGAACACAAGTCTGATACACTAGACAACTGGACCATAGAACATTAACACATTGTAATGACTCAGTCATCAGAACACAAGTCTGATACACTAGACAACTCCACCATAGAACATTAACACATTGTAATGACTCAGTCATCAGAACACAAGTCTGATACACTAGACAACTGGACCATAGAACATTAACACATTGTAATGACTCAGTCATCAGAACACAAGTCTGATACACTAGACAACTTGACCATAGAACATTAACACATTGTAATGAGTCAGTCATCAGAACACAAGTCTGATACACTAGACAACTGGACCATAGAACATTAACACATTGTAATGACTCAGTCATCAGAACACAAGTCTGATACACCAGACAACTGGACCATAGAACATTAACACATTGTAATGAGTCAGTCATCAGAACACAAGTCTGATACACCAGACAACTTGACCATAGAACATTAACACATTGTAATGACTCAGTCATCAGAACACAAGTCTGATACACCAGACAACTGGACCATAGAACATTAACACATTGTAATGACTCAGTCATCAGAACACAAGTCTGATACACTAGACAACTTGACCATAGAACATTAACACATTGTAATGACTCAGTCATCAGAACACAAGTCTGATACACTAGACAACTGGACCATAGAACATTAACACATTGTAATGACTCAGTCATCAGAACACAAGTCTGATACACTAGACAACTGGACCATAGAACATTAACACATTGTAATGACTCAGTCATCAGAACACAAGTCTGATACACTAGACAACTGGACCATAGAACATTAACACATTGTAATGACTCAGTCATCAGAACACAAGTCTGATACACTAGACAACTGGACCATAGAACATTAACACATTGTAATGACTCAGTCATCAGAACACAAGTCTGATACACTAGACAACTGGACCATAGAACATTAACACATTGTAATGACTCAGTCATCAGAACACAAGTCTGATACACTAGACAACTGGACCATAGAACATTAACACATTGTAATGACTCAGTCATCAGAACACAAGTCTGATACACTAGACAACTGGACCATAGAACATTAACACATTGTAATGACTCAGTCATCAGAACACAAGTCTGATACACCAGACAACTGGACCATAGAACATTAACACATTGTAATGACTCAGTCATCAGAACACAAGTCTGATACACTAGACAACTTGACCATAGAACATTAACACATTGTAATGACTCAGTCATCAGAACACAAGTCTGATACACTAGACAACTGGACCATAGAACATTAACACATTGTAATGACTCAGTCATCAGAACACAAGTCTGATATACAGGACAACTTGATCATAGAACATTAACACATTGTAATGACTCAGTCATCAGAACACAAGTCTGATACACTAGACAACTGGACCATAGAACATTAACACATTGTAATGACTCAGTCATCAGAACACAAGTCTGATACACTAGACAACTGGACCATAGAACATTAACACATTGTAATGACTCAGTCATCAGAACACAAGTCTGATACACTAGACAACTGGACCATAGAACATTAACACATTGTAATGACTCAGTCATCAGAACACAAGTCTGATACACTAGACAACTTGACCATAGAACATTAACACATTGTAATGAGTCAGTCATCAGAACACAAGTCTGATACACTAGACAACTGGACCATAGAACATTAACACATTGTAATGACTCAGTCATCAGAACACAAGTCTGATACACCAGACAACTGGACCATAGAACATTAACACATTGTAATGAGTCAGTCATCAGAACACAAGTCTGATACACTAGACAACTTGACCATAGAACATTAACACATTGTAATGACTCAGTCATCAGAACACAAGTCTGATACCAGACAACTGGACCATAGAACATTAACACATTGTAATGACTCAGTCATCAGAACACAAGTCTGATACACTAGACAACTTGACCATAGAACATTAACACATTGTAATGACTCAGTCATCAGAACACAAGTCTGATACACTAGACAACTGGACCATAGAACATTAACACATTGTAATGACTCAGTCATCAGAACACAAGTCTAATACACTAGACAACTGGACCATAGAACATTAACACATTGTAATGACTCAGTCATCAGAACACAAGTCTGATACACCAGACAACTGGACCATAGAACATTAACACATTGTAATGACTCAGTCATCAGAACACAAGTCTGATACACCAGACAACTGGACCATAGAACATTAACACATTGTAATGACTCAGTCATCAGAACACAAGTCTGATACACTAGACAACTGGACCATAGAACATTAACACATTGTAATGACTCAGTCATCAGAACACAAGTCTGATACACTAGACAACTGGACCATAGAACATTAACACATTGTAATGACTCAGTCATCACAACACAAGTCTGATACACTAGACAACTGGACCATAGAACATTAACACATTGTAATGACTCAGTCATCAGAACACAAGTCTGATACACTAGACAACTGGACCATAGAACATTAACACATTGTAATGACTCAGTCATCAGAACACCAGTCTGATACACCAGACAACTTGACCATAGAACATTAACACATTGTAATGACTCAGTCATCAGAACACAAGTCTGATACACTAGACAACTGGACCATAGAACATTAACACATTGTAATGACTCAGTCATCACAACACAAGTCTGATACACTAGACAACTGGACCATAGAACATTAACACATTGTAATGACTCAGTCATCAGAACACAAGTCTGATACACTAGACAACTGGACCATAGAACATTAACACATTGTAATGACTCAGTCATCAGAACACCAGTCTGATACACCAGACAACTTGACCATAGAACATTAACACATTGTAATGACTCAGTCATCAGAACACAAGTCTGATACACTAGACAACTGGACCATAGAACATTAACACATTGTAATGACTCAGTCATCACAACACAAGTCTGATACACTAGACAACTGGACCATAGAACATTAACACATTGTAATGACTCAGTCATCACAACACAAGTCTGATACACTAGACAACTGGACCATAGAACATTAACACATTGTAATGACTCAGTCATCAGAACACAAGTCTGATACACTAGACAACTGGACCATAGAACATTAACACATTGTAATGACTCAGTCATCAGAACACCAGTCTGATACACCAGACAACTTGACCATAGAACATTAACACATTGTAATGACTCAGTCATCAGAACACAAGTCTGATACACTAGACAACTGGACCATAGAACATTAACACATTGTAATGACTCAGTCATCAGAACACAAGTCTGATACACTAGACAACTGGACCATAGAACATTAACACATTGTAATGACTCAGTCATCAGAACACAAGTCTGATACACTAGACAACTTGACCATAGAACATTAACACATTGTAATGACTCAGTCATCAGAACACAAGTCTGATACACTAGACAACTGGACCATAGAACATTAACACATTGTAATGACTCAGTCATCAGAACACAAGTCTGATACACTAGACAACTGGACCATAGAACATTAACACATTGTAATGACTCAGTCATCAGAACACAAGTCTGATACACTAGACAACTCCACCATAGAACATTAACACATTGTAATGACTCAGTCATCAGAACACAAGTCTGATACACTAGACAACTGGACCATAGAACATTAACACATTGTAATGACTCAGTCATCAGAACACAAGTCTGATACACTAGACAACTGGACCATAGAACATTAACACATTGTAATGACTCAGTCATCAGAACACAAGTCTGATACACTAGACAACTGGACCATAGAACATTAACACATTGTAATGACTCAGTCATCAGAACACAAGTCTGATACACCAGACAACTCGGCCATAGAACATTAACACATTGTAATGACTCAGTCATCAGAACACAAGTCTGATACACTAGACAACTTGACCATAGAACATTAACACATTGTAATGACTCAGTCATCAGAACACAAGTCTGATACACCAGACAACTGGACCATAGAACATTAACACATTGTAATGAGTCAGTCATCAGAACACCAGTCTGATACACCAGACAACTTGACCATAGAACATTAACACATTGTAATGACTCAGTCATCAGAACACAAGTCTGATACACTAGACAACTTGACCATAGAACATTAACACATTGTAATGACTCAGTCATCAGAACACAAGTCTGATACACTAGACAACTGGACCATAGAACATTAACACATTGTAATGACTCAGTCATCAGAACACAAGTCTGATACACTAGACAACTCATCCATAGAACATTAACACATTGTAATGACTCAGTCATCAGAACACAAGTCTGATACACTAGACAACTCGACCATAGAACATTAACACATTGTAATGACTCAGTCATCAGAACACAAGTCTGATACACTAGACAACTTGACCATAGAACATTAACACATTGTAATGACTCAGTCATCAGAACACAAGTCTGATACACTAGACAACTCGACCATAGAACATTAACACATTGTAATGACTCAGTCATCAGAACACAAGTCTGATACACTAGACAACTCCACCATAGAACATTAACACATTGTAATGAGTCAGTCATCAGAACACAAGTCTGATACACTAGACAACTGGACCATAGAACATTAACACATTGTAATGACTCAGTCATCAGAACACAAGTCTGATACACTAGACAACTCGACCATAGAACATTAACACATTGTAATGACTCAGTCATCAGAACACAAGTCTGATACACTAGACAACTGGACCATAGAACATTAACACATTGTAATGACTCAGTCATCAGAACACAAGTCTGATACACTAGACAACTCCACCATAGAACATTAACACATTGTAATGACTCAGTCATCAGAACACAAGTCTGATACACAGGACAACTTGATCATAGAACATTAACACATTGTAATGACTCAGTCATCAGAACACAAGTCTGATACACTAGACAACTGGACCATAGAACATTAACACATTGTAATGACTCAGTCATCAGAACACAAGTCTGATACACTAGACAACTCAACCATAGAACATTAACACATTGTAATGACTCAGTCATCAGAACACAAGTCTGATACACTAGACAACTCAACCATAGAACATTAACACATTGTAATGACTCAGTCGTCAGAACACAAGTCTGATACACTAGACAACTGGACCATAGAACATTAACACATTGTAATGACTCAGTCATCAGAACACAAGTCTGATACACTAGACAACTGGACCATAGAACATTAACACATTGTAATGACTCAGTCATCAGAACACAAGTCTGATACACTAGACAACTTGACTATAGAACATTAACACATTGTAATGACTCAGTCGTCAGAACACAAGTCTGATACACTAGACAACTTGACCATAGAACATTAACACATTGTAATGAGTCAGTCATCAGAACACAAGTCTGATACACTAGACAACTGGACCATAGAACATTAACACATTGTAATGACTCAGTCATCAGAACACAAGTCTGATACACTAGACAACTGGACCATAGAACATTAACACATTGTAATGACTCAGTCATCAGAACACAAGTCTGATACACTAGACAACTGGACCATAGAACATTAACACATTGTAATGACTCAGTCGTCAGAACACAAGTCTGATACACTAGACAACTGGACCATAGAACATTAACACATTGTAATGACTCAGTCGTCAGAACACAAGTCTGATACACTAGACAACTGGACCATAGAACATTAACACATTGTAATGACTCAGTCGTCAGAACACAAGTCTAATACACTAGACAACTCGACCATAGAACATTAACACATTGTAATGACTCAGTCATCAGAACACAAGTCTGATACACTAGACAACTCGACCATAGAACATTAACACATTGTAACTAGAGATTCAGAGTTTGTCTCGACACAAACTCAAGGTGTTCGGGAGATGTAAGGTCAAATTGGGGTCAACTTTGTTTAAATATTTTGTGACAATTAACGATCTGTACAATGGAGCAAAAAAAATTAATTTACCTCTTGTGGTTGCTGAGATGATTTTTTGAAATATTAAACTTTGACTTCCGGTTTGGACAGGAAGTAAGGTCAAATTGGGGTCATCTTTTTGTAAATATATTTTGACAATTAGCGATCTGTACAATGGTACAAAAATTGTGAATTTACCTCTTGTGGTTGTTGAGATATGATTTTTTTAAATATTAAATGCTTGACTTCCGGTTTGGACAGGAAGTAAGGTCAAATGGTGTGTCATCTTTTGTAAATATCTTTTGACAATTAACGGTCTGTACAATGGTATAAAAATTGTGAATTTACCTGTTTTGGTTGTTGAGATATGATTTTTTAAATATGAAACTTTGACTTCCGGTTTGGACAGGAAGTAAGGTCAAATTAGGGTCACCTTTGTGTAGATATTTTCGACAATTAACAGTCTATACAATGGTACAAAAATGTCAATTTACCTCTTGTGGTTGTTGAGATATGATTTTTAATATTAAACTTTGACTTCCGGTTTGGACAGGAAGTAAGGTCAAATGGGGTCACCTTTTTGTAAATATTTATTGACAATTAACGATCTGTGCAATGGTACACAAATTGTGAATTTACCTCTTGTAGTTGTTGAGATATGATTTTTAAATATTAAACTTTGACTTCGGGTTTGGACAGGAAGTAAGGTCAAATTGGGATCACCTTTGTGTAAATATTTTCGACAATTAACAATCTATACAATGATACAAAAATGTCAATTTACCTCTTGTGGTTGTGGAGATATGATTTTGTTAAACATTAAACTTTGACTTCCGGTTTGGACAGGAAGTAAGGTCAAATTAGGTCACCTTTGTGTAAATATTTTTTGACAATTAACAATCTGTACAATGATACAAAAATGTCAATTTACCTCTTGTGGTTGTGGAGATATGATTTTTAAACATTAAACTTTGACTTCCGGTTTGGACAGGAAGTAAGGTCAAATTGGGGTCACCTTTGTGTAAATATTTTTGACAATTAACAATCTATACAATGATACAAAAATGTCAATTTACCTCTTGTGGTTGTGGAGATATGATTTTTAAACATTAAACTTTGACTTCCGGTTTGGACAGGAAGTAAGGTCAAATTGGGGTCACCTTTGTGTAAATATTTTTGACAATTAACAATCTATACAATGATACAAAAAATGTCAATTTACCTCTTGTGGTTGTGGAGATATGATTTTTTTAAACATTAAACTTTGACTTCCGGTTTGGACAGGAAGTAAGGTCAAATTGGGGTCACCTTTGTGTAAATATTTTTTGACAATTAACAATCTGTACAATGGTGCAAAAACTGTCAATTTACCTGTTGTGGTTGTTGAGATATGATTTTTACGTGCATACATAATTAGCACGACCAGAGCTGATTTACATTCACCAAATTACGTGCATACATAATTAGTACGACCAGAGCTGATTTACATTCACCAACAGAGGGCCACTTTTTAGCGTTGAAAAAGCCGTAGATCTTTCATTTGCAACGTAATCAAAACGTTTTAACTAATAAAGAACGATTGATCGAAATTCGATATCTGATGACCTAATAATGACGTGACAAATTATGTTTCATCTACGTGTTATGTTCTAAGTATGTGCCAAGTTTCAAGTTCATATGAAGTTTGCAAGTATGTGTTTTTTTGTAGACAATCGATCCGGAAAAGAAGAAGAAGAAGAAGGAGAAGAAAAAAAAAAAAAAAAAAAAACCGAACAATAACAATAGGTGCTCGCGCTGTAGCTCGAACACCTAATGAGTCAGTCATCAGAACACAAGTCTGATACACTAGACAACTGGACCATAGAACATTAACACATTGTAATGACTCAGTCATCAGAACACAAGTCTAATACACTAGACAACTCGACCATAGAACATTAACACATTGTAATGACTCAGTCATCAGAACACAAGTCTGATACACTAGACAACTCGACCATAGAACATTAACACATTGTAATGAGTCAGTCATCAGAACACAAGTCTGATACACTAGACAACTGGACCATAGAACATGAACACATTGTAATGACTCAGTCATCAGAACACAAGTCTGATACACCAGACAACTGGACCATAGAACATTAACACATTGTAATGACTCAGTCATCAGAACACAAGTCTGATACACCAGACAACTGGACCATAGAACATTAACACATTGTAATGAGTCAGTCATCAGAACACAAGTCTGATACACTAGACAACTTGACCATAGAACATTAACACATTGTAATGACTCAGTCATCAGAACACAAGTCTGATACACCAGACAACTGGACCATAGAACATTAACACATTGTAATGACTCAGTCATCAGAACACAAGTCTGATACACTAGACAACTTGACCATAGAACATTAACACATTGTAATGACTCAGTCATCAGAACACAAGTCTGATACACTAGACAACTGGACCATAGAACATTAACACATTGTAATGACTCAGTCATCAGAACACAAGTCTGATACACTAGACAACTGGACCATAGAACATTAACACATTGTAATGACTCAGTCGTCAGAACACAAGTCTGATACACTAGACAACTGGACCATAGAACATTAACACATTGTAATGACTCAGTCGTCAGAACACAAGTCTGATAATAGACAACTGGACCATAGAACATTAACACATTGTAATGACTCAGTCATCAGAACACAAGTCTGATACACTAGACAACTGGACCATAGAACATTAACACATTGTAATGACTCAGTCGTCAGAACACAAGTCTGATACACTAGACAACTCCACCATAGAACATTAACACATTGTAATGACTCAGTCATCAGAACACAAGTCTGATACACTAGACAACTGGACCATAGAACATTAACACATTGTAATGACTCAGTCATCAGAACACAAGTCTGATACACTAGACAACTGGACCATAGAACATTAACACATTGTAATGACTCAGTCATCAGAACACAAGTCTGATACACTAGACAACTTGACCATAGAACATTAACACATTGTAATGACTCAGTCATCAGAACACAAGTCTGATACACCAGACAACTGGACCATAGAACATTAACACATTGTAATGAGTCAGTCATCAGAACACAAGTCTGATACACCAGACAACTTGACCATAGAACATTAACACATTGTAATGACTCAGTCATCAGAACACAAGTCTGATACACCAGACAACTGGACCATAGAACATTAACACATTGTAATGACTCAGTCATCAGAACACAAGTCTGATACACTAGACAACTGGACCATAGAACATTAACACATTGTAATGACTCAGTCATCAGAACACAAGTCTGATACACTAGACAACTGGACCATAGAACATTAACACATTGTAATGACTCAGTCATCAGAACACAAGTCTGATACACTAGACAACTGGACCATAGAACATTAACACATTGTAATGACTCAGTCATCAGAACACAAGTCTGATACACTAGACAACTGGACCATAGAACATTAACACATTGTAATGACTCAGTCATCAGAACACAAGTCTGATACACTAGACAACTGGACCATAGAACATTAACACATTGTAATGACTGTCATCAGAACACAAGTCTGATACACTAGACAACTGGACCATAGAACATTAACACATTGTAATGACTCAGTCATCAGAACACAAGTCTGATACACCAGACAACTTGACCATAGAACATTAACACATTGTAATGACTCAGTCATCAGAACACAAGTCTGATACACCAGACAACTGGACCATAGAACATTAACACATTGTAATGACTCAGTCATCAGAACACAAGTCTGATACACCAGACAACTGGACCATAGAACATTAACACATTGTAATGAGTCAGTCATCAGAACACAAGTCTGATACACTAGACAACTTGACCATAGAACATTAACACATTGTAATGACTCAGTCATCAGAACACAAGTCTGATACACCAGACAACTGGACCATAGAACATTAACACATTGTAATGACTCAGTCATCAGAACACAAGTCTGATACACTAGACAACTTGACCATAGAACATTAACACATTGTAATGACTCAGTCATCAGAACACAAGTCTGATACACTAGACAACTGGACCATAGAACATTAACACATTGTAATGACTCAGTCATCAGAACACAAGTCTGATACACTAGACAACTGGACCATAGAACATTAACACATTGTAATGACTCAGTCATCAGAACACAAGTCTGATACACTAGACAACTGGACCATAGAACATTAACACATTGTAATGACTCAGTCGTCAGAACACAAGTCTGATACACTAGACAACTGGACCATAGAACATTAACACATTGTAATGACTCAGTCGTCAGAACACAAGTCTGATACACTAGACAACTGGACCATAGAACATTAACACATTGTAATGACTCAGTCATCAGAACACAAGTCTGATACACTAGACAACTCCACCATAGAACATTAACACATTGTAATGACTCAGTCATCAGAACACAAGTCTGATACACTAGACAACTGGACCATAGAACATTAACACATTGTAATGACTCAGTCATCAGAACACAAGTCTGATACACTAGACAACTTGACCATAGAACATTAACACATTGTAATGACTCAGTCATCAGAACACAAGTCTGATACACCAGACAACTGGACCATAGAACATTAACACATTGTAATGACTCAGTCATCAGAACACAAGTCTGATGATACACCAGACAACTTGACCATAGAACATTAACACATTGTAATGAGTCAGTCATCAGAACACAAGTCTGATACACCAGACAACTGGACCATAGAACATTAACACATTGTAATGACTCAGTCATCAGAACACAAGTCTGATACACCAGACAACTGGACCATAGAACATTAACACATTGTAATGACTCAGTCATCAGAACACAAGTCTGATACACCAGACAACTTGACCATAGAACATTAACACATTGTAATGACTCAGTCATCAGAACACAAGTCTGATACACTAGACAACTGGACCATAGAACATTAACACATTGTAATGACTCAGTCATCAGAACACAAGTCTGATACACCAGACAACTGGACCATAGAACATTAACACATTGTAATGAGTCAGTCATCAGAACACAAGTCTGATACACTAGACAACTTGACCATAGAACATTAACACATTGTAATGACTCAGTCATCAGAACACAAGTCTGATACACCAGACAACTGGACCATAGAACATTAACACATTGTAATGACTCAGTCATCAGAACACAAGTCTGATACACCAGACAACTGGACCATAGAACATTAACACATTGTAATGACTCAGTCATCAGAACACAAGTCTGATACACCAGACAACTGGACCATAGAACATTAACACATTGTAATGACTCAGTCATCAGAACACAAGTCTGATACACTAGACAACTGGACCATAGAACATTAACACATTGTAATGACTCAGTCATCAGAACACAAGTCTGATACACTAGACAACTGGACCATAGAACATTAACACATTGTAATGACTCAGTCATCAGAACACAAGTCTGATAAACTAGACAACTGGACCATAGAACATTAACACATTGTAATGACTCAGTCATCAGAACACAAGTCTGATACACTAGACAACTCGACCATAGAACATTAACACATTGTAATGACTCAGTCATCAGAACACAAGTCTGATACACTAGACAACTCGACCATAGAACATTAACACATTGTAATGACTCAGTCATCAGAACACAAGTCTGATACACTAGACAACTGGACCATAGAACATTAACACATTGTAATGACTCAGTCATCAGAACACAAGTCTGATACACTAGACAACTGGACCATAGAACATTAACACATTGTAATGACTCAGTCATCAGAACACAAGTCTGATACACCAGACAACTGGACCATAGAACATTAACACATTGTAATGACTCAGTCATCAGAACACAAGTCTGATACACTAGACAACTGGACCATAGAACATTAACACATTGTAATGACTCAGTCATCAGAACACAAGTCTGATACACTAGACAACTCGACCATAGAACATTAACACATTGTAATGACTCAGTCATCAGAACACAAGTCTGATACACTAGACAACTGGACCATAGAACATTAACACATTGTAATGACTCAGTCATCAGAACACAAGTCTGATACACTAGACAACTGGACCATAGAACATTAACACATTGTAATGACTCAGTCATCAGAACACAAGTCTGATACACAAGACAACTGGACCATAGAACATTAACACATTGTAATGACTCAGTCATCAGAACACAAGTCTGATACACTAGACAACTCCACCATAGAACATTAACACATTGTAATGACTCAGTCATCAGAACACAAGTCTGATACACTAGACCACTGGACCATAGAACATTAACACATTGTAATGACTCAGTCATCAGAACACAAGTCCGATACACTAGACAACTGGACCATAGAACATTAACACATTGTAATGACTCAGTCATCAGAACACAAGTCTGATACACCAGACAACTCGGCCATAGAACATTAACACATTGTAATGACTCAGTCATCAGAACACTAGTCTGATACACTAGACAACTCGACCATAGAACATTAACACATTGTAATGACTCAGTCATCAGAACACAAGTCTGATACACCAGACAACTCGACCATAGAACATTAACATATTGTAATGACTCAGTCATCAGAACACAAGTCTGATACACTAGACAACTGGACCATAGAACATTAACACATTGTAATGACTCAGTCATCAGAACACAAGTCTGATACACTAGACAACTCGACCATAGAACATTAACACATTGTAATGACTCAGTCATCAGAACACAAGTCTGATACACCAGACAACTCGACCATAGAACATTAACATATTGTAATGACTCAGTCATCAGAACACAAGTCCGATACACTAGACAACTGGACCATAGAACATTAACACATTGTAATGACTCAGTCATCAGAACACAAGTCTGATACACCAGACAACTCGGCCATAGAACATTAACACATTGTAATGACTCAGTCATCAGAACACTAGTCTGATACACTAGACAACTCGACCATAGAACATTAACACATTGTAATGACTCAGTCATCAGAACACAAGTCTGATACACCAGACAACTCGACCATAGAACATTAACATATTGTAATGACTCAGTCATCAGAACACAAGTCTGATACACTAGACAACTGGACCATAGAACATTAACACATTGTAATGACTCAGTCATCAGAACACAAGTCTGATACACTAGACAACTCGACCATAGAACATTAACACATTGTAATGACTCAGTCATCAGAACACAAGTCTGATACACCAGACAACTCGACCATAGAACATTAACATATTGTAATGACTCAGTCATCAGAACACAAGTCTGATACACTAGACAACTGGACCATAGAACATTAACACATTGTAATGACTCAGTCATCAGAACACAAGTCTGATACACTAGACAACTGGACCATAGAACATTAACACATTGTAATGACTCAGTCATCAGAACACAAGTCTGATACACTAGACAACTGGACCATAGAACATTAACACATTGTAATGACTCAGTCATCAGAACACAAGTCTGATACACCAGACAACTCGGCCATAGAACATTAACACATTGTAATGACTCAGTCATCAGAACACTAGTCTGATACACTAGACAACTCGACCATAGAACATTAACACATTGTAATGACTCAGTCATCAGAACACAAGTCTGATACACTAGACAACTGGACCATAGAACATTAACACATTGTAATGACTCAGTCATCAGAACACAAGTCTGATACACTAGACAACTGGACCATAGAACATTAACACATTGTAATGACTCAGTCATCAGAACACAAGTCTGATACACCAGACAACTGGACCATAGAACATTAACACATTGTAATGACTCAGTCATCAGAACACAAGTCTGATAAACTAGACAACTGGACCATAGAACATTAACACATTGTAATGACTCAGTCATCAGAACACAAGTCTGATACACTAGACAACTCCACCATAGAACATTAACACATTGTAATGACTCAGTCATCAGAACACAAGTCTGATACACTAGACCACTGGACCATAGAACATTAACACATTGTAATGACTCAGTCATCAGAACACAAGTCTGATACACTAGACAACTGGACCATAGAACATTAACACATTGTAATGACTCAGTCATCAGAACACAAGTCTGATACACTAGACAACTGGACCATAGAACATTAACACATTGTAATGACTCAGTCATCAGAACACAAGTCTGATACACTAGACAACTGGACCATAGAACATTAACACATTGTAATGACTCAGTCATCAGAACACAAGTCTGATAAACTAGACAACTGGACCATAGAACATTAACACATTGTAATGACTCAGTCATCAGAACACAAGTCTGATACACTAGACAACTGGACCATAGAACATTAACACATTGTAATGACTCAGTCATCAGAACACAAGTCTGATAAACTAGACAACTGGACCATAGAACATTAACACATTGTAATGACTCAGTCATCAGAACACAAGTCTGATACACTAGACCACTGGACCATAGAACATTAACACATTGTAATGACTCAGTCATCAGAACACAAGTCTGATACACTAGACAACTGGACCATAGAACATTAACACATTGTAATGACTCAGTCATCAGAACACAAGTCTGATACACTAGACAACTGGACCATAGAACATTAACACATTGTAATGACTCAGTCATCAGAACACAAGTCTGATACACTAGACAACTGGACCATAGAACATTAACACATTGTAATGACTCAGTCATCAGAACACAAGTCTGATACACTAGACAACTTGACCATAGAACATTAACACATTGTAATGACTCAGTCATCAGAACACAAGTCTGATACACTAGACAACTGGACCATAGAACATTAACACATTGTAATGACTCAGTCATCAGAACACAAGTCTGATACACTAGACAACTCGACCATAGAACATTAACACATTGTAATGACTCAGTCATCAGAGCACAAGTCTGATACACTAGATAACTGGACCATAGAACATTAACACATTGTAATGACTCAGTCATCAGAACACAAGTCTGATACACTAGACAACTGGACCATAGAACATTAACACATTGTAATGACTCAGTCATCAGAACACAAGTCTGATACACTAGACAACTCCACCATAGAACATTAACAGATTTATTTTTGTGTCTTCAATGAGATGTATTTGTTTCTTGTCATACCTCTTGTTCTGAAGCTACCATCCTTGTAGTTACACCAACCACATAGATTCCTCCCTGGGCGTCTTCATGGATCTTAATGTGAGATTTCTTATTCTGTCAAATCAAACAACATCATAAACAACTTAAGTTATTGCTGTGGTCATGAATTAATAGCATTACTTCTGTCAAGTCAAACACAGCATACATCATCACATCAGTTCAACAAGGTCATATCATAGTTACGACCTTGTTGCAGACATGGATTTTGCTCACAGAGTTACAGGATGAACATGCAAAACCTATGGAAGAAGATACGACTTTGTTGCACTCAATTGTTTTAATGTATGCAAATTTATGCACTATTACACACACTATTTACAGGACGACATGTAAACATTTTAAGTTAGTGCTGGGGTCATGAATTACAAGCAATATAGTGGATTTGCACTGTTATTTATTTTCCTATTTATCTTTTAATATATTTTATGTACATCATTACATGTACAGGATTAGGAAAGAGTACCCTTGCATGAAACATCTGAACATAATTTTCACCTCCATGACTCAAGACTCGGATTCAAGACTTAACACTTAGGACTACAAGTTTATGAATACCAATTAATGAATTCATAGCCCCAGAAAACATCAATATGTACATGATATTTCCAGTCACTTAGGATGACATGAATCAACCAATTGATACCATAATATAATATACATGTTATGCTGACACATAATATTGATTGTAACAGATATGTAAGTGTGCCTTGAAGGAACATACATGTACATACATTACAACCCCTACATATACTTGTACATGCTTGATTGTAACAGATATGTAAGTGTGCCTTGAAGGAACATACATTACAACCCCTACATATACTTGTACATGCTTGATTGTAACAGATATGTAAGTGTGCCTTGAAGGAACATACATTACAACCCCTACATATACTTGTACATGCTTGATTGTAACAGATATGTGAGTGTGCCTTGAAGGAACATACATTACAATCCCTACATATACTTGTACATGCTTGATTGTAACAGATATGTAAGTGTGCCTTGAAGGAACATACATTACAACCCCTACATATACTTGTACATGCTTGATTGTAACAGATATGTAAGTGTGCCTTGAAGGAACATACATTACAATCCCATATACTTGTACATGCTTGATTGTAACAGATATGTAAGTGTGCCTTGAAGGAACATACATTACAACCCCTACATATACTTGTACATGCTTGATTGTAACAGATATGTGAGTGTGCCTTGAAGGAACATACATTACAACCCCTACATATACTTGTACATGCTTGATTGTAACAGATATGTAAGTGTGCCTTGAAGGAACATACATTACAACCCCTACATATACTTGTACATGCTTGATTGTAACAGATATGTGAGTGTACCTTGAAGGAACATACATTACAATCCCTACATATACTTGTACATGCTTGATTGTAACAGATATGTGAGTGTGCCTTGAAGGAACATACATTACAATCCCTACATATACTTGTACGCATTGATTGTAACAGATATGTAAGTGTGCCTTGAAGGAACATACATTACAACCCCTACATATACTTGTACATGCTTGATTGTAACAGATATGTGAGTGTACCTTGAAGGAACATACATTACAATCCCTACATATACTTGTACATGCTTGATTGTAACAGATAAGTGTGCCTTGAAGGAACATACATTACAACCCCTACATATACTTGTACATGCTTGATTGTAACAGATATGTAAGTGTGCCTTGAAGGAACATACATTACAACCCCTACATATACTTGTACATGCTTGATTGTAACAGATATGTAAGTGTGCCTTGAAGGAACATACATTACAACCCTACATATACTTGTACATGCTTGATTGTAACAGATATGTAAGTGTGCCTTGAAGGAACATACATTACAACCCCTACATATACTTGTACATGCTTGATTGTAACAGATATGTGAGTGTGCCTTGAAGGAACATACATTACAACCCCTACATATACTTGTACATGCTTGATTGTAACAGATATGTAAGTGTGCCTTGAAGGAACATACATTACAACCCCTACATATACTTGTACATGCTTGATTGTAACAGATATGTAAGTGTGCCTTGAAGGAACATACATTACAACCCCTACATATACTTGTACATGCTTGATTGTAACAGATATGTAAGTGTGCCTTGAAGGAACATACATTACAACCCCTACATATACTTGTACATGCTTGATTGTAACAGATATGTAAGTGTGCCTTGAAGGAACATACATTGCAACCCCTACATATACTTGTACATGCTTGATTGTAACAGATATGTAAATTATTACTAGAAAGCTGGTAATAATATGGCAATTAATCCTTTCAACCCAGCCCTGTGTAAAAATGTATCAATACATTTGGAAGCTTGCATTTTTTGTTTGCCGGCCTCTATTTGCTTATGTTTGATACCAATTTGTAGCTTATTAGTCTGGCTTTCCAATGATCAAGTTTGTTTTGTGATTGAATGTAATGATTCTTGAGGGTGATATGAGAAGGACACCAGACTGCATGTTTTTCGTGAATGTTGATCAGTCCATGTTTTTCACGCGTTAACATCAGATGTGCGAGTCACATTCTTGCCGTCATATTCCAGTAAAATGCCTGTGGGAAAGTGTAAGTCAAATGCAGATGACACAGATCATCAAAGGAAGAGATTTTTCCTTAGATGTGAAGTTTTACCATTTTTTATTCTGTGTTGTGGGAATGCATGAATACACATGTACTTGTACATTTCCAAAGTTTACAATTGTAGTATACAGTAAGTTACTGATTATTGTACATTTTGCACCAAAATATGCCAAAATTTAAGTTATTATTCTTGCCTATGAAAGTATGTAAAATAAATACAATTTGATTTTTTTGTATACATGGAATGAGAGTTGTTCTTTGAAACCATGCATTCAAATTACTCCTAACCATAGTGCATCATATACTATTTGCCCAAAAACTCACAAAAAAGCATTTAAAATTACCCAAAAATTTGGTATTCAAAATGGCCGGCATTTTCAAAGGGGGTATCATAGGAAAATCTTTAACCAAAACAAATACTACCCAAATCATCAGCATTCAAAATGGTATATAACTTACTCAGACATCCAAACAGATTTCACCAAATATTTTTGCAAGATTTACACTTAGTCATGATGTGAAGTTTTACATTTGTTTGTTCTGTGTTGTGGCAATGCATGATTACACAAATTGATGTGAAGTTTTACATTTGTTTGTTCTGTGTTGTGGCAATGCATGATTACACAAATTGATGTGAAGTTTTACATTTGTTTGTTCTGTGTTGTGGCAATGCATGATTACACAAATTGATGTGAAGTTTTACATTTGTTTGTTCTGTGTTGTGGCAATGCATGATTACACATGTACATGTTCATTTCCAAAGTTTACAACTTAATATACAGTGAGTTACTCATTATTTTGTACCAAAATATGCCAAAATTATTATTCTTGCCAAAGTAATTATTCTTGCATATTAAAGTATGAAAAATAAATACAATTGGATTTTTGTTATGCATGGAATGAGAGTTGTTCTTTGAAACCATGCATTCAAATTACTCCTAACCATAGTGCATCATATACAATTTGCCCAAAAACTCACAAAAAAGCATTAAAATTACCCCAAAATTTGGTATTCAAAATGGCCACCATTTTCAAGGGGGTATAATAGGAATGGTATATAACTTACTCAGACATCTAGACAGATTTCACCAGCATTCAAATGGTATATAACTTACTCAGACATCCAGACAGATTTCACCAGCATTCAAATGGTATATAACTTACTCAGACATCTAGACAGATTTCACCAGCATTCAAATGGTATATAACTTACTCAGACATCTAGACAGATTTCACCAGCATTCAAATGGTATATAACTTACTCAGACATCTAGACAGATTTCATCAGTATTCAAATGGTATATAACTTACTCAGACATCAAGACAGATTTCACCAGCATTCAAATGGTATATAACTTACTCAGACATCTAGACAGATTTCACCAGCATTCAAATGGTATATGACTTACTCAGACATCTAGACAGATTTCACCAGCATTCAAATGGTATATAACTTACTCAGACATCTAGACAGATTTCATCAGCATTCAAATGGTATATAACTTGCTCAGACATCTAGACAGATTTCACCAGCATTCAAATGGTATATAACTTACTCAGACATCTAGACAGATTTCACCAGCATTCAAATGGTATATGACTTACTCAGACATCTAGACAGATTTCACCAGCATTCAAATGGTATATAACTTACTCAGACATCTAGACAGATTTCACCAGCATTCAAATGGTATATAACTTACTCAGACATCTAGACAGATTTCACCAGCATTCAAATGGTATATAACTTACTCAGACATCCAGACAGATTTCATCAGCATTCAAATGGTATATGACTTACTCAGACATCTAGACAGATTTCACCAGCATTCAAATGGTATATAACTTACTCAGACATCCAGCCAGATTTCACCAGCATTCAAATGGTATATATAACTTACTCAGACATCTAGACAGATTTCACCAGCATTCAAATCACATATAACTTACTCAGACATCTAGACAGATTTCACCAGCATTCAAATGGTATATAACTTACTCAGACATCTAGACAGATTTCATCAGCATTCAAATGGTATATAACTTACTCAGACATCCAGACAGATTTCACCAGCATTCAAATGGTATATAACTTACTCAGACATCTAGACAGATTTCACCAGCATTCAAATGGTATACAACTTACTCAGACATCTAGACAGATTTCATCAGCATTCAAATGGTATATAACTTACTCAGACATCTAGACAGATTTCATCAGCATTCAAATGGTATATAACTTACACAGACATCTAGACAGATTTCACCAGCATTCAAATGGTATATAACTTACTCAGACATCTAGACAGATTTCACCAGCATTCAAATGGTATACAACTTACTCAGACATCTAGACAGATTTCATCAGCATTCAAATGGTATATAACTTACTCAGACATCTAGACAGATTTCATCAGCATTCAAATGGTATATAACTTACTCAGACATCTAGACAGATTTCATCAGCATTCAAATGGTATATAACTTACTCAGACATCTAGACAGATTTCATCAGCATTCAAATGGTATATAACTTACTCAGACATCTAGACAGATTTCACCAGCATTCAAATGGTATATAACTTACTCAGACATCTAGACAGATTTCATCAGCATTCAAATGGTATATAACTTACTCAGACATCTAGACAGATTTCACCAGCATTCAAATGGTATATAACTTACTCAGACATCTAGACAGATTTCATCAGCATTCAAATGGTATATAACTTACTCAGACATCTAGACAGATTTCATCAGCATTCAAATGGTATATGACTTACTCAGACATCTAGACAGATTTCATGAGCATTCAAATGGTATATAACTTACTCAGACATCTAGACAGATTTCATCAGCATTCAAATGGTATATAACTTACTCAGACATCTAGACAGATTTCACCAGCATTCAAATGGTATATAACTTACTCAGACATCTAGACAGATTTCATCAGCATTCAAATGGTATATAACTTACTCAGACATCTAGACAGATTTCATCAGCATTCAAATGGTATGTAACTTACTCAGACATCTAGACAGATTTCACCAGCATTCAAATGGTATATAACTTACACAGACATCTAGACAGATTTCACCAGCATTCAAATGGTATATAACTTACTCAGACATCTAGACAGATTTCATCAGCATTCAAATGGTATATAACTTACTCAGACATCTAGACAGATTTCATCAGCATTCAAATGGTATATAACTTACTCAGACATCTAGACAGATTTCACCAGCATTCAAATGGTATATAACTTACTCAGACATCTAGACAGATTTCATCAGCATTCAAATGGTATATAACTTACTCAGACATCTAGACAGATTTCATCAGCATTCAAATGGTATATAACTTACTCAGACATCTAGACAGATTTCACCAGCATTCAAATGGTATATAACTTACTCAGACATCTAGACAGATTTCATCAGCATTCAAATGGTATATAACTTACTCAGACATCTAGACAGATTTCATCAGCATTCAAATGGTATATAACTTACTCAGACATCTAGACAGATTTCACCAGCATTCAAATGGTATATAACTTACTCAGACATCTAGACAGATTTCACCAGCATTCAAATGGTATGTAACTTACTCAGACATCTAGACAGATTTCACCAGCATTCAAATGGTATATAACTTACACAGACATCTAGACAGATTTCACCAGCATTCAAATGGTATATAACTTACTCAGACATCTAGACAGATTTCATCAGCATTCAAATGGTATATAACTTACTCAGACATCTAGACAGATTTCACCAGCATTCAAATGGTATATGACTTACTCAGACATCTAGACAGATTTCACCAGCATTCAAATCACATATAACTTACTCAGACATCTAGACAGATTTCATCAGCATTCAAATGGTATATAACTTACTCAGACATCTAGACAGATTTCACCAGCATTCAAATCACATATAACTTACTCAGACATCTAGACAGATTTCACCAGCATTCAAATGGTATATAACTTACTCAGACATCTAGACAGATTTCATCAGCATTCAAATGGTATATAACTTACTCAGACATCCAGACAGATTTCACCAGCATTCAAATGGTATATAACTTACACAGACATCTAGACAGATTTCATCAGCATTCAAATGGTATATAACTTACTCAGACATCTAGACAGATTTCATCAGCATTCAAATGGTATATAACTTACTCAGACATCTAGACAGATTTCACCAGCATTCAAATGGTATATAACTTACTCAGACATCTAGACAGATTTCATCAGCATTCAAATGGTATATAACTTACTCAGACATCCAGACAGATTTCACCAGCATTCAAATGGTATATAACTTACACAGACATCTAGACAGATTTCACCAGCATTCAAATGGTATATAACTTACTCAGACATCTAGACAGATTTCATCAGCATTCAAATGGTATATAACTTACTCAGACATCTAGACAGATTTCATCAGCATTCAAATGGTATATAACTTACTCAGACATCTAGACAGATTTCACCAGCATTCAAATGGTATATAACTTACTCAGACATCTAGACAGATTTCATCAGCATTCAAATGGTATATAACTTACTCAGACATCTAGACAGATTTCATCAGCATTCAAATGGTATATAACTTAGTCAGACATCTAGACAGATTTCACCAGCATTCAAATGGTATATAACTTACTCAGACATCTAGACAGATTTCATCAGCATTCAAATGGTATATAACTTACTCAGACATCTAGACAGATTTCATGCTTAGACACTGAACCAACGGTGTACACATCTCTTGATTCTTATAAAGTATTGATGCTTAGACATTGAACCAACGGTGTACACATCTCTTGATTCTTATAAAGTATGGATGCTTAGACATTGAACCAATGGTGTACATATCTCTTGATTCTTATGAAGTATGGATGCTTAGACACTGAACCAATGGTGTACACATCTCTTGATTCTTATAAAGTATGGATGCTTAGACATTGAACCAATGGTGTACACATCTCTTGATTCTTATGAAGTATGGATGCTTAGACATTGAACCAATGGTGTACACATCTCTTGATTCTTATAAAGTATGGATGCTTAGACATTGAACCAATGGTGTACACATCTCTTGATTCTTATAAAGTATGGATGCTTAGACATTGAACCAATGGTGTACACATCTCTTGATTCTTATAAAGTATGGATGCTTAGACATTGAACCAATGGTGTACACATCTCTTGATTCTTATGAAGTATGGATGCTTAGACATTGAACCAATGGTGTACACATCTCTTGATTCTTATGAAGTATGGATGCTTAGACATTGAACCAATGGTGTACACATCTCTTGATTCTTATGAAGTATGGATGCTTAGACATTGAACCAATGGTGTACACATCTCTTGATTCTTATAAAGTATGGATGCTTAGACATTGAACCAATGGTGTACACATCTCTTCATTCTTATGAAGTATTGATGCTTAGACATTGAACCAATGGTGTACACATCTCTTGATTCTTATGAAGTATGGATGCTTAGACATTGAACCAATGGTGTACACATCTCTTGATTCTTATGAAGTATGGATGCTTAGACATTGAACCAATGGTGTTCACATCTCTTGATTCTTATGAAGTATGGATGCTTAGACATTGAACCAATGGTGTACACATCTCTTGATTCTTATAAAGTATGGATGCTTAGACATTGAACCAATGGTGTACACATCTCTTGATTCTGATAAAGTATGGATGCTTAGACATTGAACCAATGGTGAACACATCTCTTGATTCTGATAAAGTATGGATGCTTAGACATTGAACCAATGGTGTACACATCTCTTGATACTTATAAAGTATGGATGCTTAGACATTGAACCAATG
This sequence comes from Zoroaster sp. YZ-2022, assembly GCA_029582265.1. Taxonomy (NCBI): domain Eukaryota; kingdom Metazoa; phylum Echinodermata; class Asteroidea; order Forcipulatida; family Zoroasteridae; genus Zoroaster; species Zoroaster sp. YZ-2022. Next base: position 16,858,148 of record CM055832.1, on the reverse strand, counting down.
GTGTACACATCTCTTGATTCTTATAAAGTATGGATGCTTAGACATTGAACCAATGGTGTACACATCTCTTGATACTTATAAAGTATGGATGCTTAGACATTGAACCAATGGTGTACACATCTCTTGATTCTTATAAAGTATGGATGCTTAGACATTGAACCAATGGTGTACACATCTCTTGATTCTTATAAAGTATGGATGCTTAGACATTGAACCAATGGTGTACACATATCTTGATTCTCATAAAGTATGGATGCTTAGACATTGAACCAATGGTGTACACATCTCTTGATTCTCATAAATTATGGATGCTTAGACATTGAACCAATGGTGTACACATCTCTTGATTCTTATAAAGTATGGATGCTTAGACATTGAACCAATGGTGTACACATCTCTTGATTCTTATAAAGTATGGATGCTTAAACATTGAACCAATGGTGCACATATATCTTGATTCTTATAAAGTATGGATGCTTAGACATTGAACCAATGGTGCACACATCTCTTGATTCTTATAAAGTATGGATGCTTAGACATTGAACCAATGGTGTACACATCTCTTGATTCTTATAAAGTATGGATGCTTAGACATTGAACCAATGGTGTACACATCTCTTGATTCTTATAAAGTATGGATGCTTAGACATTGAACCAATGGTGTACACATCTCTTGATTCTTATAAAGTATGGATGCTTAGACATTGAACCAATGGTGTACACATCTCTTGATTCTTATAAAGTATGGATGCTTAGACATTGAACCAATGGTGTACACATCTCTTGATTCTTATAAAGTATGGATGCTTAGACATTGAACCAATGGTGTACACATCTCTTGATTCTTATAAAGTATGGATGCTTAGACATTGAACCAATGGTGTACACATCTCTTGATTCTTATAAAGTATGGATGCTTAGACATTGAACCAATGGTGTACACATCTCTTGATTCTTATAAAGTATGGATGCTTAGACATTGAACCAATGGTGTACACATCTCTTTAACTTTTACAACTACATGTAGATGATGTACATGTATACATATACAGGTATACATGTACAATGTACAACGTACGTAGGCAGCAATTATTGTGACTGTTCCCAAAGGCCTCAAGCAACATTCCTCTAATGAAAGTCATCACATTCAAATTGAAATTGAAAGCTCCAGTTGAGCCTCATGTACATTTATATCTTGATACAGTATGAGAATCTAATTGAGACAGGCCTTCATGTTTCACCTTGGTCCACATGTACATTTATATCTTGATACAGTATGAGAATCTAATTGAGACAGGCCTTCTTGTTTCACCTTGGTCCACATGTACATTTATATCTTGATACAGTATGAGAATCTAATTGAGACAGGCCTTCTTGTTTCACGTTGGTCAAAATTGATACACATGTAACACCACCACTGTCTGATGTTCAACATCCAATATGTGCAATACATGTATACTTACTCTGCTGCTTTCTACATCTCTAGTCGAGTCAAACAGATCCACAATCTCCTCATTCTGTAACTTTTTAGTAAAAGAAAGAAAAAACAAACAACATTAAAAGTGTTCATCCATTTGCCAGGGTCCTATTTCATGGTGATGCTAAACACAGAATTCCACGCTAACAATCACCATTTTCTTTTACAGTAGTGTAGATCTTCTAGTACTATCTGTGTAAGCAGTCAATCCTTTCTTACACAAAGTACACAAGCACACAAGCCAAGCACAAATTCCTAAGTATATAACATTGCTAAAAGTTAATATCTGCTTAGCAGGCTGGGTTGGTTACCAGTACACTTTTCATACAAAATGTACAGACCTTGGCCGGTTGTCTGTTTCAAATTGCTAAGCGTTAATATCTGCTTAGCAGACTGGGTTGGTTACCAGTACACTTTTCATATAAAATGTACAGACCTTGGCCGGTTGTCTGTTTCAAATTGCTAAGCGTTAATATCTGCTTAGCAGACTGGGTTGGTTACCAGTACACTTTTCATATAAAATGTACAGACCTTGGCCGGTTATCTGTTTCAAATTGCTAAGCGTTAATATCTGCTTAGCAGGCTGGGTTGGTTACCAGTACACTTTTCATATAAAATGTACAGACCTTGGCCGGTTGTCTATTTCAAATTGCTAAGCGTTAATATCTGCTTAGCAGGCTGGGTTGGTTACCAGTACACTTTTCATATAAAATGTACAGACCTTGGCCGGTTGTCTGTTTCAAATTGCTAAGCGTTAATATCTGCTTAGCAGGCTGGGTTGGTTACCAGTACACTTTTCATATAAAATGTACAGACCTTGGCCGGTTGTCTGTTTCAAATTGCTAAGCGTTAATATCTGCTTAGCAGGCTGGGTTGGTTACCAGTACACTTTTCATATAAAATGTACAGACCTTGGCCGGTTGTCTGTTTCAAATTGCTAAGCGTTAATATCTGCTTAGCAGGCTGGGTTGGTTACCAGTACACTTTTCATAAGCGCACAAGCCAAGCACAAATTCATTATAACCTGTGAAATACACCATATAAAAGAAGATCATTTTCTACATACATGTATAGTAGCAGCTGATTTTCCACTGACAGTAATCAGCAGTAATGGGATACAGGAGACAATTTCATAGAGTAACTATAAGCAGATAAAATTGCTGAGTATTAGCATCTGCTTAGTAGGCTTTACAATACAATACAACGAAGGCATAATTTATATAGCCCTCTTACACAAACGGTATCACAGCGCTTTACAGTGTGATGCAAGTACAATTTAAAAATACACAGTGCCTAAAATAAATGAGTCTTGAGAGATGTTTTAAATTGACTCAATGAAGAACGGATACCAGATGGTAGCTCATTCCAAATGCTGGGTGCAGCAGTATAGAAACCCTTGTGAGCCGCAGTTAAATGTGTAGTTGGCTTTGTTGGTTACCAGAGGCCAATTTCACTGAGCTGCTAAGCAGATAAAATGGCTGCTAAGCAGATAAAATGGCTGCTAAGCAGATAAAAATGGCTGCTAAGCAGATAAAATGGCTGCTAAGCAGATAAAATGGCTGCTAAGCAGATAAAATGGCTGCTAAGCAGATAAAAATCGCTGCTAAGCAGATAAAATGGCTGCTAAGCAGATAAAAATGGCTGCTAAGCAGATAAAATCGCTAACTTAAGCAGATAAAATGGCTGCTAAGCAGATAAAATGGCTGTTAAGCAGATAAAAATGGCTGCTAAGCAGATAAAAATGGCTGCTAAGCAGATAAAATCGCTGCTAAGCAGATAAAAATCGCTGCTAAGCAGATAAAAATCGCTGCTAAGCAGATAAAATTGCTGCTAAGCAGATAAAAATCGCTGCTAAGCAGATAAAAATTGCTGCTAAGCAGATAAAATGGCTGCTAAGCAGATAAAAATCGCTGCTAAGCAGATAAAATCGCTTACCAGAAGAAGAAAAAATTGCTTCGTATATTACTTTGGTTACCAGCCAAACATTCATACAAAATGTATGCATTTTGGCTGGTAGTCTGTTTTATATTGCTTAGCAACATTCTCTGTTTAGCAGTTCTATGAAATTGGGCCCAGTACACTTTTCATACAAAACATATATGGGCTAATCAAACACAACAACCAACTCTGCTCTCACAGGTACCCATTTACCCCCTGGGTGGAGAGAAGCAATTATGGTAAAGTGTCTTGCTCAAGGACACAAGCACCCAAGCACCATGGTTGCAGTTGGGATTCGAACCCACATTCTGACGACTCAGCCATCGGAACACAAATCTGATGCACTAAACCGTTCGACCATAGCACTCCATACAGAGAATACATGAAAGCTATATACATGTACATGTACATGTATGCACATTTACAAGTTGTTGGCTACTTACCTCCATAAACTGTGCATGGATTTTGAACTCTGGTGGTGGTGGTTCACTTCTCTGTAGTGCCTGATACCTGCGTTGTTCAATCCCACTGAAGAGATGTCTGACTGCTCTAGGTACTATACCTTGTTGTTCCTCAGTGATACCTGGTTTATAACCCTGTCCCCATTGTGAAGGTTTTACCACTTCCTGTCTGACCATATGCAAAGACTGTAGCATTGTAACCATCAAAACACCTACATTAAATACACCAAACAAAATCAGATATTCAGATGTTATCACAGGGTTCTACCCACGGTGGTCGGTGCTGGAAACCCTGACTGACACTCATTAAATACACCAAACAAAATCAGATATTCAGATGTTATCACAGGGTTCTACCCACGGTGGTCGGTGCTGGAAACCCTGACTGACACTCATTAAATACACCAAACAAAATCAGATATTCAGATGTTATCACAGGGTTCTGCCCATGATGGTCGGTGCTGGAAAACCTGACTGACACTCAAGATCCCAAGACCACCACTGGCAAAACTGTTGTTTTTTCTGACCACCACTTTTTCCAACTTGCCTATTTCCCTTCACAGATTATCAATAAAAGATGACAGATGTTGTGTAATTATAACCAGTAAAAATTGAAGCATTTCTATACTGGATAGCTGAAAATGATGCCCCCATTCTGATTCTAGTCCTGAGACACAAGTACATCCAGACATGCAATGCCATGTGCAATCATTAATCACACACCTACAGCCTGATTATCCCCCGCTTTTCCTTTTTTTTCCTTTTTTTTACGGCACAAAAACAATTCCTGGACAGAACCCTGTTATCACACCATCAATGTTGATATTTAATATGTCAATGATTTATTCAACAAACTTTTGATGCCAAGCATCTTCATCATTAACTAAATATTTGTGTAAATCATCACAGTCATAAATTACTGCAGTGAATTAACAACCACTAGTATAAAGTGAATAGTTTGATTTTTAATCTACAGTAGGTAATGTCTGCAGTAGTATCATGAAAGTTAATCTACAGTAGGTAATGTCTGCAGTAGTATCATGAAAGTGAATCTACAGTAGGTAATGTCTGCAGTAGTATCATGAAAGTTAATCTACAGTAGGTAATGTCTGCAGTAGTATCATGAAAGTGAATCTACAGTAGGTAATGTCTGCAGTAGTATCATGAAAGTTAATCTACAGTAGGTAATGTCTGCAGTAGTATCATGAAAGTTAATCTACAGTAGGTAATGTCTGCAGTAGTATCATGAAAGTGAATCTACAGTAGGTAATGTCTGCAGTATTATCATGAAAGTGAATCTACAGTAGGTAATGTCTGCAGTAGTATCATGAAAGTTAATCTACAGTAGGTAATGTCTGCAGTAGTATCATGAAAGTGAATCTACAGTAGGTAATGTCTGCAGTAGTATCATGAAAGTTAATCTACAGTAGGTAATGTCTGCAGTATTATCATGAAAGTTAATCTACAGTAGGTAATGTCTGCAGTAGTATCATGAAAGTTAATCTACAGTAGGTAATGTCTGCAGTAGTATCATGAAAGTTAATCTACAGTAGGTAATGTCTGCAGTAGTATCATGAAAGTTAATCTACAGTAGGTAATGTCTGCAGTATTATCATGAAAGTTAATCTACAGTAGGTAATGTCTGCAGTAGTATCATGAAAGTTAATCTACAGTAGGTAATGTCTGCAGTATTATCATGAAAGTTAATCTACAGTAGGTAATGTCTGCAGTAGTATCATGAAAGTTAATCTACAGTAGGTAATGTCTGCAGTAGTATCATGAAAGTGAATCTACAGTAGGTAATGTCTGCAGTAGTATCATGAAAGTTAATCTACAGTAGGTAATGTCTGCAGTAGTATCATGAAAGTTAATCTACAGTAGGTAATGTCTGCAGTAGTATCATGAAAGTTAATCTACAGTAGGTAATGTCTGCAGTAGTATCATGAAAGTTAATCTACAGTAGGTAATGTCTGCAGTAGTATCATGAAAGTTAATCTACAGTAGGTAATGTCTGCAGTAGTATCATGAAAGTTAATCTACAGTAGGTAATGTCTGCAGTAGTATCATGAAAGTTAATCTACAGTAGGTAATGTCTGCAGTAGTATCATGAAAGTTAATCTACAGTAGGTAACGTCTGCAGTAGTATCATGAAAGTTAATCTACAGTAGGTAATGTCTGCAGTAGTATCATGAAAGTTAATCTACAGTAGGTAATGTCTGCAGTAGTATCATGAAAGTTAATCTACAGTAGGTAATGTCTGCAGTAGTATCATGAAAGTTAATCTACAGTAGGTAATGTCTGCAGTAGTATCATGAAAGTTAATCTACAGTAGGTAATGTCTGCAGTAGTATCATGAAAGTTAATCTACAGTAGGTAATGTCTGCAGTAGTATCATGAAAGTTAATCTACAGTAGGTAATGTCTGCAGTAGTATCATGAAAGTTAATCTACAGTAGGTAATGTCTGCAGTAGTATCATGAAAGTTAATCTACAGTAGGTAATGTCTGCAGTAGTATCATGAAAGTTAATCTACAGTAGGTAATGTCTGCAGTAGTATCATGAAAGTTAATCTACAGTAGGTAATGTCTGCAGTAGTATCATGAAAGTTAATCTACAGTACATGTAGGTAATGTCTGCAGTAGTATCATGAAAGTTTATGAGTTGTACATGTAAAATGCTGTGTTTTCAGTATGCTCAGTTTGTTATAATATATCCCTGTTCTACATGTATGTCACAGTACACGCAGTATGCTGTGTTTTCAGTATGCTCTGTTTGTTACAATATATCCCTGTTCTACATGTATGTCACAGTACACGCAGTATGCTGTGTTTTCAGTATGCTCTGTTTGTTACAATATATCCCTGTTCTACATGTATGTCACAGTACACGCAGTATGCTGTGTTTTCAGTATGCTCTGTTTGTTACAATATATCCCTGTTCTACATGTATGTCACAGTACACGCAGTATGCTGTGTTTTCAGTATGCTCTGTTTGTTATAATATATCCCTGTTCTACATGTATGTCACAGTACACGCAGTATGCTGTGTTTTCAGTATGCTCTGTTTGTTATAATATATCCCTGTTCTACATGTATGTCACAGTACACGCAGTATGCTGTGTTTTCAGTATGCTCTGTTTGTTATAATATATCCCTGTTCTACATGTATGTCACAGTACACGCAGTATGCTGTGTTTTCAGTATGCTCTGTTTGTTATAATACATCCCTGTTCTACATGTACATGTATGTCACAGTACACGCAGTATGCTGTGTTTTCAGTATGCTCTGTTTGTTATAATATATCCCTGTTCTACATGTATGTCACAGTACACGCAGTATGCTGTGTTTTCAGTATGCTCTGTTTGTTATAATATATCCCTGTTCTACATGTATGTCACAGTACACGCAGTATGCTGTGTTTTCAGTATGCTCTGTTTGTTATAATATATCCCTGTTCTACATGTATGTCACAGTACACGCAGTATGCTGTGTTTTCAGTATGCTCTGTTTGTTATAATATATCCCTGTTCTACATGTATGTCACAGTACACGGTATGCTGTGTTTTCAGTATGCTCTGTTTGTTATAATATATCCCTGTTCTACATGTATGTCACAGTACACGCAGTATGCTGTGTTTTCAGTATGCTCTGTTTGTTATAATATATCCCTGTTCTACATGTATGTCACAGTACACGCAGTATGCTGTGTTTTCAATGCTCTGTTTGTTATAATATATCCCTGTTCTACATGTATGTCACAGTACACGAGTATGCTGTGTTTTCAGTATGCTCTGTTTGTTATAATATATCCCTGTTCTACATGTATGTCACAGTACACGAGTATGCTGTGTTTTCAGTATGCTCTGTTTGTTATAATATATCCCTGTTCTACATGTATGTCACAGTACACGCAGTATGCTGTGTTTTCAGTATGCTCTGTTTGTTATAATATATCCCTGTTCTACATGTATGTCACAGTACACGCAGTATGCTGTGTTTTCAGTATGCTCTGTTTGTTATAATATATCCCTGTTCTACATGTATGTCACAGTACACGCAGTATGCTGTGTTTTCAGTATGCTCTGTTTGTTATAATATATCCCTGTTCTACATGTATGTCACAGTACACGCAGTATGCTGTGTTTTCAGTATGCTCTGTTTGTTATAATATATACCTGTTCTACATGTATGTCACAGTACACGCAGTATGCTGTGTTTTCAGTATGCTCTGTTTGTTATAATATATACCTGTTCTACATGTATGTCACAGTACACGCAGTATGCTGTGTTTTCAGTATGTTCTGTTTGTTATAATATATCCCTGTTCTACATGTATGTCACAGTACGCAGTATGCTGTGTTTTCAGTATGCTCTGTTTGTTATAATATATCCCTGTTCTACATGTATGTCACAGTACACGCAGTATGCTGTGTTTTCAGTATGCTCTGTTTGTTATAATATATACCTGTTCTACATGTATGTCACAGTACACGCAGTATGCTGTGTTTTCAGTATGCTCTGTTTGTTATAATATATCCCTGTTCTACATGTATGTCACAGTACACGCAGTATGCTGTGTTTTCAGTATGCTCTGTTTGTTATAATATATACCTGTTCTACATGTATGTCACAGTACACGCAGTATGCTGTGTTTTCAGTATGCTCTGTTTGTTATAATATATCCCTGTTCTACATGTATGTCACAGTACACGCAGTATGCTGTGTTTTCAGTATGCTCTGTTTGTTATAATATATCCCTGTTCTACATGTATGTCACAGTACACGCAGTATGCTGTGTTTTCAGTATGTTCTGTTTGTTATAATATATCCCTGTTCTACATGTATGTCACAGTACACGCAGTATGCTGTGTTTTCAGTATGCTCTGTTTGTTATAATATATCCCTGTTCTACATGTATGTCACAGTACACGCAGTATGCTGTGTTTTCAGTATGCTCTGTTTGTTATAATATATCCCTGTTCTACATGTATGTCACAGTACACGCAGTATGCTGTGTTTTCAGTATGTTCTGTTTGTTACAATATATCCCTGTTCTACATGTATGTCACAGTACACGCAGTATGCTGTGTTTTCAGTATGCTCTGTTTGTTATAATATATACCTGTTCTACATGTATGTCACAGTACACGCAGTATGCTGTGTTTTCAGTATGCTCTGTTTGTTATAATATATACCTGTTCTACATGTATGTCACAGTACACACCAGTATGCTGTGTTTTCAGTATGCTCTGTTTGTTATAATATATCCCTGTTCTACATGTATGTCACAGTACACGCAGTATGCTGTGTTTTCAGTATGCTCTGTTTGTTATAATATATCCCTGTTCTACATGTATGTCACAGTACACGCAGTATGCTGTGTTTTCAGTATGCTCTGTTTGTTATAATATATCCCTGTTCTACATGTATGTCACAGTACACGCAGTATGCTGTGTTTTCAGTATGCTCTGTTTGTTATAATATATACCTGTTCTACATGTATGTCACAGTACACGCAGTATGCTGTGTTTTCAGTATGCTCTGTTTGTTATAATATATCCCTGTTCTACATGTATGTCACAGTACACGCAGTATGCTGTGTTTTCAGTATGCTCTGTTTGTTACAATATATCCCTGTTCTACATGTATGTCACAGTACACGCAGTATGCTGTGTTTTCAGTATGCTCTGTTTGTTATAATATATCCCTGTTCTACATGTATGTCACAGTACACGCAGTATGCTGTGTTTTCAGTATGCTCTGTTTGTTATAATATATCCCTGTTCTACATGTATGTCACAGTACACGCAGTATGCTGTGTTTTCAGTATGCTCTGTTTGTTATAATATATCCCTGTTCTACATGTATGTCACAGTACACGCAGTATGCTGTGTTTTCAGTATGCTCTGTTTGTTATAATATATACCTGTTCTACATGTATGTCACAGTACACGCAGTATGCTGTGTTTTCAGTATGCTCTGTTTGTTATAATATATCCCTGTTCTACATGTATGTCACAGTACACGAGTATGCTGTGTTTTCAGTATGCTCTGTTTGTTATAATATATCCCTGTTCTACATGTATGTCACAGTACACGCAGTATGCTGTGTTTTCAGTATGCTCTGTTTGTTATAATATATCCCTGTTCTACATGTATGTCACACTACAAGCCTTATGCTGTGTTTTCAGTATGCTCTGTTTGTTATAATATATCCCTGTTCTACATGTATGTCACAGTACACGCAGTATGCTGTGTTTTCAGTATGCTCTGTTTGTTATAATATATCCCTGTTCTACATGTATGTCACAGTACACGCAGTATGCTGTGTTTTCAGTATGCTCTGTTTGTTATAATATATACCTGTTCTACATGTATGTCACAGTACACGCAGTATGCTGTGTTTTCAGTATGCTCTGTTTGTTATAATATATACCTGTTCTACATGTATGTCACAGTACACGCAGTATGCTGTGTTTTCAGTATGCTCTGTTTGTTATAATATATCCCTGTTCTACATGTATGTCACAGTACACGCAGTATGCTGTGTTTTCAGTATGCTCTGTTTGTTATAATATATCCCTGTTCTACATGTATGTCACAGTACACGCAGTATGCTGTGTTTTCAGTATGCTCTGTTTGTTATAATATATCCCTGTTCTACATGTATGTCACAGTACACGCAGTATGCTGTGTTTTCAGTATGCTCTGTTTGTTATAATATATACCTGTTCTACATGTATGTCACAGTACACGCAGTATGCTGTGTTTTCAGTATGCTCTGTTTGTTATAATATATACCTGTTCTACATGTATGTCACAGTACACGCAGTATGCTGTGTTTTCAGTATGCTCTGTATGTTATAATATATCCCTGTTCTACATGTATGTCACAGTACACGCAGTATGCTGTGTTTTCAGTATGCTCTGTTTGTTATAATATATCCCTGTTCTACATGTATGTCACAGTACACGCAGTATGCTGTGTTTTCAGTATGCTCTGTTTGTTATAATATATCCCTGTTCTACATGTATGTCACAGTACACGCAGTATGCTGTGTTTTCAGTATGCTCTGTTTGTTATAATATATCCCTGTTCTACATGTATGTCACAGTACACGCAGTATGCTGTGTTTTCAGTATGCTGTTTGTTATAATATATCCCTGTTCTACATGTATGTCACAGTACACGCAGTATGCTGTGTTTTCAGTATGCTCTGTTTGTTATAATATATCCCTGTTCTACATGTATGTCACAGATCACCTGGGGTGTGTTTTGACAAACACCAACAGAAATTTGTTTCTGACGACAAAATCTTGACCAGAAACAAGACGGCATAGCTAAGCGAAAATGCGAACGTAACCAGAAACTTATTTCAGTTTGTGACAGGTTCAGTCCTCAATGTTTCTCAAAATTTTGGCAAAACAGAACTTAGTCATGAGTGTTAGTAATAAACTTGGAATATATGCTTGTATACGAACAATCATTCCATCATGTTTTAACAAATAATTAACAAAACTTCCGTTACTTTTTACAATCTGTTATCTTGAAACCAAGCGTAACCGATCGCAAACTTTGGTTGACGAATGATCAGAACAATAACGTCATTGCAGTACAACAGAACTCGCAAAACCGGTTAACCAATGACCGAAGCCCAAACATGTTTCTGGTCAGGGTTGTGAAAACGTGTCCCTGCATGCTTGCAACACTGCCATTTTGGTGATCACCTCCTCATAAAAAAGCGCCTCGCTTGACTGCATAGTATTACTATGCACACATTCAGAGTAACAACATATTCAATTCATTAGTTCCAATATGTGTGAGTTTTTATTACCATTAATAAATGACCATATCGGGTTTGCTTTCAAAACTGATAAATTGAGCAATTTTGGTTGAAATAGAAGATTTTTGAAGTTTGTGTATTTGATTATGAAACACCAAATGAGTGAATTGAGTGAATCAGTTTGATACAAAACACCAACTGACTGTGTCAGCGTGACGCAAGACTTGATTTATTTATATTGTTCATCTTCAGGCATGTGAGTGGGCAGTGAAAAAAAAAGAGGAACATTTTTTGTTACCTGGCAAGCGCGGTGCGGAAACCCGGAAACTTGCAGTCCTCGAGTATTTTGCCATCTAGAAGCTCTGAGGTGCATTTTGAGCTTTTTATTACCAATTTCTAAGACAAAATTCTTTATTTTTTTTAATGGTGTATCCCCTTTTTCTTTTGTAAAATTCTAAGTGAGGTGTTTGAACTAATAACAATACAAAGTGAGAGGGAACACATTATTTTTGTCACGATCTTTGCAATATCCCAATGTTTGGAAGACTTGGAGTGAGAAGAGTGTCCCAGAAAATGTAAAAGTACACACAGACAATAGTTTCTAGAAACATTGTATACATTACAAACCAAATCTTTTAATTTTGATTTATATGCAAATGCCTTTCATTTTGTAATAAACAAGCATAACAGAAACCAACATTTTTCAAATACTTTTGTTGACATTCAGTAATTACAGAAGACACAGGTTTTGCCCATGTTGAGGCAGGGGAGATATTTATCATCTGTACTTGTCTTTGTCTGATATCTATAGATGATTACAATTGGCAATTGAAGATTTTCTCTTTCGTCGTCGCAACTTTTCTTTATGTTTTAGTGTGGCTGAGAAAAGACAAGTCGTCCGGCGTGCGTGTGCAAATGTGAAATTTTCAGACGTGCGGCCCGATCGCGATCCGAATTAGCGGCTATACGAATTAGCGGCTATATACGGCTACGACTCGATCGGCACGTCATCGTGCGTTGAAGCATACGCTGCCCTAGCCGCTTTTTTGGACTAGTTCACATGTTCACATGGCCGAACCGTTTACCGGGTCTAGTCCCCGACTCACGTGTCAAAATCACAGCGTGATCTTAACGATGTGCAGCTCGATGCCCGGTTCCGTTTTCTCTGTGTGTAAGAAGTATGTATGTGTTTGGATGGTATACAAGTGTAGTCTACAATCACGGCGCGGTGCCGGGAAAAAAGCGGAGCCCCGAGAAAAACGCGTAACGGGGAAATAAAAAACGCGGATTTCCGCGTAAACGCGGAAATTTCACATGACTGGTACATGTAGATCGTTTTGTACACCAATAATGTACAGAGAAATGTAAACAATGATCGCTAGCTTGAACAATATGCATATAACATGTACATGTACAACACAGCTTGGAGTATAATTATTTGCTAAAGAATGTAAGCAGAACATGTAATAAGGTACATGTGTACATGTACATATACATACATGTGTATATGTAATGTACATCTTTTTCACTTTCCTCCAAAAATAGTTGCCTGCATGTGTGCTCTCTTGGAAGATCTTTCCATATCATGTCTAAACATGACAATATACAGACATATGCACCCCATCTCATGAACGCAAGCTCATGCATTTGCACAATTTTCAAAAACTACATAAGTACAACTTACCCTTCGATCAATGAATGAGCTGTGGAGTTGTACACTTCATACTGTTTACTGTCCATGCTCAAACACATTGTCAAAGGTGAATGCCCTGTCTTGACCTAGCATGACCTCGTTTTCACCTGGGGTCACTGAGGTACAAACACGGCACATATCGATCCTTTCTTTGGCCAACTGAGGACGAATCCTGTTTGGGATCAACAATGTTTTAAAGTTAGAGTTCCTCAAGACTAGTTTCTTCTTTGTTTCCTTCTAATATTCCCCAAAGAATAAATTTTGTTAAGGGAATCAAAGTTCATCTCATGGTTTTTACTTCTGGATAAAGACAAAGGGGTCGTAGCTACGGGCAATAAGGACCAAGCCAAAGGTGAGGTCCTTTAAATATCGACTGTGGCCACAATCCAAAGATCTTCATCCTGCAGTAAAGACCAAGTATTGAACTTTTATTCCCATATAACAAAAATCTAATCACAAACAACTGATAAATCCACATGAGATCTGGATCAAATTCCAACTAAGCCTGCGAGTCAGCCAGATGCAAATTTACAAATTTCTAAACTGTGATTGACTCACTCCTGAGCCACGTACACCTAATAACAGCATACAAGTGTTGTTTGGCTATTATTGCCAATGATGTATCTATGACAGCCGGTTAATACACCCCTGGCATGTGATCACGTTTCATCCAATCAGATTGTCTTAACTGTCTTGTTTGGATATCTATGAATGATGAATAAGGATTCATATCATCTGCTCTATGAAAACAAAAGAATGAAATCATTATATGTACACATCATATGGGACGTAGGGTGCTCTGGATAGAGGTAGTACCTTTGTTATCTGGCAGCTGCACCCTAGTAGAGTGGAAGGGCGCACTGGTCCTCATCCATCTCCTAAATCTCTCACGTCATGGCTCCAAGTGCTACACCACGGTAAACCACTTCAGCTGGCGGACTAAATCACAATCGGGGGTGATGTTACACTGCATCTGTCTAGGAGAGGGACACTCTGACATAAAACCTACGGCCTGAGGATCTCGCTGTTACCGTCCCAGCTTGCTAGGCCATGGCAGATGAACCACGGGTTTAAAGAGTGGGGCCAGTTTGCGCACACTGCACTCCACCTAAAAGCACCACTGCGCAGGCATGAAAGATATGTTCACGTCTCAGTTTCATCAAGTCCTGCAGTGATGGGAAAGGGGCGAAGATGGCAGGTTAGGGCTGTGGAACCAGATAACAGAAATCAAGAAACTTCGGATACCCAGATACCCGTTTTAATTTTCAATTTCAACAACAATTTTTTTATATATTAACAATTAATGTGGACGTTCCCTCTATTAGTAAGTATACACAGGTATCAATGCAGATACCAACATTGTAGTAAGTATACACAGGTATCAATGCAAATACCAACATTGTAGTAAGTATACACAGGTATCAGTGCAGATACCAACATTGTAGTAAGTATACACAGGTATCAATGCAGATACCAACATTGTAGTAAGTATATACAGGTATCAATGCAGATACCAACACTGTAGTAAGTATACACAGGTATCAATGCAGATACCAACATTGTAGTAAATATACACAAGTATCAATGCAGATACCAACATTGTAGTAAGTATACGCAGGTATCAATGCAGATACCAACATTGTAGTAAATATACACAAGTATCAATGCAGATACCAACATTGTAGTAAGTATACGCAGGTATCAATGCAGATACCAACATTGTAGTAAGTATACGCAGGTATCAATGCAGATACCAACATTGTAGTAAGTATACGCAGGTATCAATGCAGATACCAACATTGTAGTAAGTATACACAGGTATCAATGCAGATACCAACATTGTAGTAAATATACACAAGTATCAATGCAGATACCAACATTGTAGTAAGTATACGCAGGTATCAATGCAGATACCAACATTGTAGTAAGTATACGCAGGTATCAATGCAGATACCAACATTGTAGTAAGTATACACAGGTATCAATGCAGATACCAACATTGTAGTAAATATACACAGGTATCAATGCAGATACCAACACTGTAGTAAGTATACACAGGTATCAATGCAGATACCAACACTGTAGTAAGTATACACAGGTATCAATGCAGATACCAACATTGTAGTAAGTATACACAGGTATCAATGCAGATACCAACACTGTAGTAAGTATACACAGGTATCAATGCAGATACCAACATTGTAGTAAGTATACACAGGTATCAATGCAAATACCAACATTGTAGTAAGTATACACAGGTATCAATGCAGATACCAACATTGTAGTAAGTATACACAGGTATCAATGCAGATACCAACATTGTAGTAAGTATACACAGGTATCAATGCAGATACCAACACTGTAGTAAGTATACACAGGTATCAATGCAGATACCAACACTGTAGTAAGTATACACAGGTATCAATGCAGATACCAACATTGTAGTAAGTATACACAGGTATCAATGCAGATACCAACATTGTAGTAAGTATACACAGGTATCAATGCAGATACCAACATTGTTAGCTGGTTTACAAATTTCTAAACAGTGCAGTTTTGGTTGGTTAACTGATAACTGATGAGAATCAAGAGAGATGTACAGGAATAACTGTGTAAAATGTCTTACCAGCATGATCTGAGAGCCATCTCAAGCAACCTTCAACTTCATTACATCTCTGAAACTATAAGTAAATAATGAATTGACTTGATATACATGTACATGTATAACACCAACACCACAGTCATATAGTGTATAGTCATATCTCTATAAGTAAATAATGAATTGACTTGATATACATGTACATGTATAACACCAACACCACAGTCATATAGTGTATAGTCATATCTCTATAAGTAAATAATGAATTGACTTGATATACATGTACATGTATAACACCAACACCACAGTCATATAGTGTATAGTCATATCTCTATAAGTAAATAATGAATTGACTTGATATACATGTACATGTATAACACCAACACCACAGTCATATAGTGTATAGTCATATCTCTATAAGTAAATAATGAATTGACTTGATATACATGTACATGTATAACACCAACACCACAGTCATATAGTGTATAGTCATATCTCTGTAAGTAAATAATGAATTGACTTGATATACATGTACATGTATAACACCAACACCACAGTCATATAGTGTATAGTCATATCTCTATAAGTAAATAATGAATTGACTTGATATACATGTACATGTATAACACCAACACCACAGTCATATAGTGTATAGTCATATCTCTATAAGTAAATAATGAATTGACTTGATATACATACATGTATAACACCAACACCACAGTCATATAGTGTATAGTCATATCTCTATAAGTAAATAATGAATTGACTTGATATACATGTACATGTACAACACCAACACCACAGTCATATAGTGTATAGTCATATCTCTATAAGTAAATAATGAATTGACTTGATATACATGTACATGTATAACACCAACACCACAGTCATATAGTGTAGTCATATCTCTATAAGTAAATAATGAATTGACTTGATATACGTGTACATGTATAACACCAACACCACAGTCATATAGTGTATAGTCATATCTCTATAAGTAAATAATGAATTGACTTGATATACGTGTACATGTATAACACCAACACCACAGTCATATAGTGTATAGTCATATCTCTGTAAGTAAATAATGAATTGACTTGATATACATGTACATGTATAACACCAACACCACAGTCATATAGTGTATAGTCATATCTCTATAAGTAAATAATGAATTGACTTGATATACATGTACATGTATAACACCAACACCACAGTCATATAGTGTATAGTCATATCTCTATAAGTAAATAATGAATTGACTTGATATACATGTACATGTACGTGTATAACACCAACACCACAGTCATATAGTGTATAGTCATATCTCTATAAGTAAATAATGAATTGACTTGATGTACATGTACATGTATAACACCAACACCACAGTCATATAGTGTATAGTCATATCTCTATAAGTAAATAATGAATTGACTTGATATACATACATGTATAACACCAACACCACAGTCATATAGTGTATAGTCATATCTCTATAAGTAAATAATGAATTGACTTGATACACATGTACATGTATAACACCAACACCACAGTCATATAGTGTATAGTCATATCTCTATAAGTAAATAATGAATTGACTTGATATACATGTACATGTATAACACCAACACCACAGTCATATAGTGTATAGTCACATCTCTATAAGTAAATAATGAATTGACTTGATACATGTATAACACCAACACCACAGTCATATAGTGTATAGTCATATCTCTGTAAGTAAATAATGAATTGACTTGATACATGTATAACACCAACACCACAGTCATATAGTGTATAGTCATATCTCTGTAAGTAAATAATGAATTGACTTGATACATGTATAACACCAACACCACAGTCATATAGTGTATAGTCATATCTCTATAAGTAAATAATGAATTCACTTGATATACATGTACATGTATAACACCAACACCACAGTCATATAGTGTATAGTCATATCTCTGTAAGTAAATAATGAATTGACTTGATACATGTATAACACCAACACCACAGTCATATAGTGTATAGTCACATCTCTGTAAGTAAATAATGAATTGACTTGATATACATGTACATGTATAACACCAACACCACAGTCATATAGTGTATAGTCATATCTCTATAAGTAAATAATGAATTCACTTGATATACATGTACATGTATAACACCAACACCACAGTCATATAGTGTATAGTCATATCTCTGTAAGTAAATAATGAATTGACTTGATACATGTATAACACCAACACCACAGTCATATAGTGTATAGTCACATCTCTGTAAGTAAATAATGAATTGACTTGATATACATGTACATGTATAACACCAACACCACAGTCATATAGTGTATAGTCATATCTCTATAAGTAAATAATGAATTGACTTGACATGTACATGCACATGTACATGTATACATGTATACCTCCACTTTATGATACTTGATGACATTACACAGATGTAAATCCCTGAGGGGATGGGTGAGATATACATGTATACCTCCACTTTATGATACTTGATGACATTACATACACAGATGTAAATCCCTGAGGAGATGGGTGAGATATATACATGTATACCTCCACTTTATGATACTTGATGACATTACATACACAGGTGTAAATCCCTGATGGGATGGGTGAGATATACATGTATACCTCCACTTTATGATACTTGATGACATTACATACACAGGTGTAAATCCCTGATGGGATGGCTGAGATATACATGTATACCTCCACTTTATGATACTTGATGACATTACATACACAGGTGTAAATCCCCGATGGGATGGGTGAGATATGCATGTATACCTCCACTTTATGATACTTGATGACATTACATACACAGGTGTAAATCCCCGAGGGGATGGGTGAGATATACATGTATACCTCCACTTTATGATACTTGATGACATTACATACACAGGTGTAAATCCCCGAGGGGATGGGTGAGATCAGTGTTTTAGCCAGGATTTGGTAAAGTGGGAGTGCAAAAAAAAAAAGTGGGAGTGCAACTTATTGGAGTCCAAAATTTGTGTGCGAAGCATTTAACTTAATGAGCAGGCTTGAGCGCGAAGTCCCTCACGAAGCCGGGGTCCAGGGCCTGCTTAAGGACCCTGGAAGCTCTGGCTATTTTAGATGCTCTCTGGTGGTCTCTAATGCATTTCTGATACCTGTTTTCAGGTAAAATTAGCTAATTTGGTTAGATTGTTTCTTTTAAACAAAAATAATAAGTTTAGCAGAAAATACAGAATGTGCAATAGTCCACTAATTTTGCATAGTGATAGCCATTAGTAATTAAAGTTTTTAAGAAAGTTTGTTAACACAATATATTTGGAAATGTATGCCACGAAACTAGTATTTATACCAGCAAGTGTTTATTATATATAAAAAAAGGGTTACATTTTTAAAATGAAATTATGTTTCGATGTATTTTATTTTAATATAAAATGTAATTTAATGTCAGTTAATAGTATTAAACCACAGCTATGTCAATTAGTTATGTAAATGAGAATATGACACAAATGTTTTCTTTGACAAATCACTAAAAATTTTAATTATATTTAAAAAAAAAATTAAAAAAAATGTACGTGCATATGAATGAACCTTTGTATTTTTTCTTAATTTCTTCAATTTGCCATTTTGTTTGAAGTACATCTTGTTTTTTGAGGTGTTATGTGACTAGATCAAGTTTACTATTTTTTGCACACGGGCGCATAATGTATACGTACGTATAAGCCCTCTGCGCTATTTATAGTGCCCCACAACATCACAGCGCGCGCACGTGCACACACGTCGTAGTCGTACACACACACAAACATAAACAGTCCGACCATGCAATGTACATGTACATGCACCACGAGTCGACGAACGATGTGGTATGTACATTGACATGCTTTTGACATGTGAGATCGGTCTTCAATGCTTATGATTTCAGATTTGCCAGTGGATTTATGTATGATATTATGAGGTGTTGTTCTTTAACAAGGTAATTTTCTGATCAGTTGATTTCGGCAGAATGACGGCGAAATTCTGATGCCAATTCCGATCAAGTTCATGAAAGTCTCATCAGCATGAAATGGCATTGTTAAACAAAATAGTATGGACGTTGAGCAACACAAAATTTGGGTAGGCCTACTACTGCATTGTACCCCAAAGTATTTTGATTGTACATGTTGTAAGTTAAACGTGACAATTTTGCTGTTACCTTTGTGAAGAAGTTTGTTATTTTTCCCCTTTTGGCCGACATGATGTAACTGACGTTCTCTGAATAGACTAAATCAAGTCTATGAAATACGGACTGGTTCCCTGTTTCGGTTGTGCACATGTAAATACAGAGTTGATTTTATACCAACACGTGTACCAGACTAAAGTCGGACCACAAGCGTGACAAGTCAATCGGAGACTCACAGCGTGCACGATCGCGATCGAACTGAGGTGAAAAACTGGTGAAATTAAATTTATCTGCGTTACGTCTTTTATGTTTTAAATTGTCCACAAGAAAAAGAAAACTTGAAAGTTAACAAAAATTGTTTTCATAAAATAAAATCACAAATTGACATGAAATTCCCTTTTACTGAAATAGATTTTCTAAAATATTTTAGCACGGCTTCGATTTAAAAATACAAGCCGTGCTTGAAAATATTGCCCGTGTTTTTTTAAAACTGGCCGTGCTAACACGGCCTGCACGGCTCGCTGGCTAAAACACTGGGTGAGATACATGTATACATGTATACCTCCACTTTATGATACTTGATGACATTACATACACAGGTGTAAATCCCTGAGGGGATGGCTCCACTTTATGATACTTGATGACATTACATACACAGGTGTAAATCCCCGAGGGGATGGGTGAGATATACATGTACCTCCACTTTTTGGGTCGGTGGGGGGGATGGTTCATAGGATCAGAATTTTTCATTTCAGAATTCATGCGATAAAAAAAAATTAAGCGAATAATTTGTGCATAAAAGGGGGAAGTGATGTTTCAAGCAGTGTTTTTTTTTTTTCTTTTTTTTTTTTTGGGGGGGGGGTTATCTCCCCCGTTGAGCGATGTTCGACTTTGAGATCCAGTATTTCGTTGTACATTATGCAAACAAATTTCAATATCATCCCCCAGCTTTTCGACACGGATTTATGCCACTGATTACATCAGTTCATGTAACACTAGTCACAATTAAACAAGCTTAAATCTATAATGTTGTTGTAGTATATAACCATAGCAACATGATAATGAACATACCGTAACCGGATGATGGCACCAGTATATGACTCATAAGGTTTCTCTACATTCAAGAACTCATAGGAATAGCTGGTTGATTGTGTCAACTCTCCTGGCCAGGCGAGCTCTTTGACAAGAGATGTGAACTCATGGTGGTTGCCTCTGTCATAGTACAATTCTGGAGAAAATAAATACAAAAGGAGTTATTAGGAACATCATGGATGGAGTCCATATTCATAACCTCCCTCCTTCCATCAGTCATTTATAAAACAATCATCTAAGCCACTCCATGGTTTTACAATTGGTGTCACTGAGCCTCCCATGTCTATCCAACCTCATCCCACGCCACTCCATGGTTTTACAATTGGTGTCACTGAGCCTCCCATGTCTATCCAACCTCATCCCACGCCACTCCATGGTTTTACAATTGGTGTCACTCAGCCTCCCATGTCTATCCAACCTCATCCCACGCCACTCCATGGTTTTACAATTGGTGTCACTGAGCCTCCCATGTCTATCCAACCTCATCCTACGCCACTCCATGGTTTTACAATTGGTGTCACTGAGCCTCCCATGTCTATCCAACCTCATCCCACGCCACGGTTTTACAATTGGTGTCACTGAGCCTCCCGTGTCTATCCAACCTCATCCCACGCCACTCCATGGTTTTACAATTGGTGTCACTGAGCCTCCCGTGTCTATCCAACCTCATCCCACGCCACTCCATGGTTTTACAATTGGTGTCACTGAGCCTCCCGTGTCTATCCAACCTCATCCCACGCCATGGTTTTACAATTGGTGTCACTGAGCCTCCCGTGTCTATCCAACCTCATCCCACGCCACTCCATGGTTTTACAATTGGTGTCACTGAGCCTCCCATGTCTATCCAACCTCATCCCAAAGGTCTACCTACATGTAGAATCATTTTGTAAATTGTGAAACTAATTGTGGAACTAACTCTGTTTTGAGACATAGGGCCCTACAAATATAAATGAACTTAAAATAATAACTGTTTTGTTTTAATTTATTTAGTCACGTTCTTTGTCGTTAAATGACCTTTCAAAGGACTACTCAAAACTAGGGGACTACATGTAGTAGTATAATTCAGTTGATACTGGTCCTACTGGCTGCCATAAAAGTCAAGTAATTTATGAAATGGTCATTGTTTATGAATGGCAATACATGTAGTTCAATTGTTTAATATTCACCAATTTGTCCAACGAACTCAATGCAGATTTCTTGACGCTCTACCTTCCTTCCCTTAACCTTTAATCCCCTAGCTTTTTTGGCTAGAATCTGCCAAAATCCAACACCATGCAACAACACCATCCAAATGTTGGACTTAGCTGGATTTGGGACAACCAGCACCATGCAAAG